>JABCKV010000262.1:0-22503 GCA_018282005.1 Asterophora parasitica
GGCTTCTATCCCATCCTCAAGGAGCTGATCCGCGTTTGGAGAAACCGGCTCTCTTCTTTCGGAATACCGATAACCTTTATTGTCGCTGGGGTCGAAATACCGATGCGACACTTTCCTCAATCATCGTCGGAGTGGTCCTCTTGGAAGTGGTCCTCCAATACCGGTGCTTTTGATAGCCAGGCTGTCCAGAAGCGTTACGTTTCATCCTTTCTCCCTCCTTCATTGGCCGCTTCGCCAAGTGGCGAGCTGCTGCTACAGCGTATATGGAATTGGTGTCGAACGAGGTAGGCTCATGTTATCTAGTAATGGAACTTCCAGCTGACTTGCCGCGTTGTAGACATCGCTTGACAGCTGTGATTGTTACTCTGCTTTTAGAGGATGGATTTATTCGCCCCCATCGAGTTCTCGATGGCTATCTAGAGCGATTCACAGATTACCAAAGTCGAGAGGCGAGGCATTTTGTCACTAAAGAAAAAACCGGGCAACCCATTGGGTTGGCATACAGTAGCCTTGGTGGACTGATCATGGGCAAGTTTGAATCTGAAAAAAATCATGAAGTCTGACTAATATCGTACCAGATGACCTTCTCGTTCGCTCTACGGCACACGAAGTGATCTTTCACTATATCGTCACAGGCTGCCATCCGCAGCACTTTGGGATTGGCAGGGTGAACCTTGTATCCTCTGGCGTTGGTCGATTCGTTGACAGCGACATGGAATCAATAGCCGTCGATGAACCCGCACCACTCGTTGCTGCTGCAATGAGACTCGCTTCGAAGAGGGAGTTGACTACGACTGAGGGCTCTGGCACGTCCGGCTCAGTCGAATTGCTCATTTCTCTGAAGGAATTTATCTCCTACAAACAGCTCCGATGGGACAACGGCGAGACCTATCGTCCTGCAAGTTATATCGCATTTAATCTCGCCCATGCCTTCCGGAATGGCGCCGCCCTATCAGACGTCTTCACACTCCCGTCAGAACCAGACTGGGCGAATAACACGCCCGATCAGCTCACCCAGATCGTAATCCTCCATAAAGACCGTGTTGGGAACCTTCACGAGACTACTCTCGACCCGTCGTCTCTCCTCCCTGATTCGGTGCCCCTCGGCTACGCAGCTCAAACACCGAAGGATGTGCACGCCTGGTTGAGCCATGAGCGACCTGCAGCATTCTGTATATGTCCTCCCGAATGCAATGCGGACCTTATCTTCGTCTTAAAGCATGAAGACAAGTATCTCTGGGTGGCCTTATCTACTGCCGGCCGGGGTACAGACGTTCCCGTCGACGTCAATGGCCTAAAGTCGAAGCTCAATGGCCTGCTTCCGGTCAACATATTTGCTGAAGACGTATGTGTGCTTGTTGTCCGACTTTTCATGGCCGCTCAATTGTCATTGCAGATGTCCGACGACGCCACCAACTCCCACATCGCAGACGCCTTTGCGGCGTTACCCAACAGTGTCCGTACGGGCGACAAATTTTCTATGCTGCGTGTCGTAGCGACTTTTCCTTCACAATCCCCAATCCGAAGGAGTGTTGCCCAGCGGATCAAAGGTCCGCCAGTCGCCGCTCTGGACACGACGAAATTCGAAGCCGTCACTGAAGACATCCAAAGCTTGAACATAGTGGAAACCCTAATATCCAGCCTCCAGGGCCGTAGGCAAACACACACAAATGAAAAATCCATCCTGGTTGAGGTCCCCCTTCCAAGCAGCCCTAAGCAACGCGACGCGGATGTCGCTCCGCCCCCTTCATCAAAGCGCACCAAAACCTCCGGATCGCGGCTCCCGGCCACGCAACCCACGCGAATACTCCCTAAGCGCTCTAGCAGAAAGCTGACTCAACAACCATCCGATCCGAAAAAGGAGTCTTTGCCTCCACCCGCAGAGTCTTCGAGGAAGACACAGAAAAACCCCTCTGAAAAACCGCTCGCTACCACTAGTACGCCTCAGCCCGAGCTCCGTCGTAGTACCAGAAGATCAAAATGAATCACTAGGTTTACTTTTCTGTACTCCTCACCTATGTATACCTATGTACCCCCCATCGATTGTATTTTTCATGGAACTCTCTGCCTCTGCACACAACATTGTCATCAACCACTGGGTCGCTACCTCACGAGAATTTGAGAAAAATGCACTTCGAGACATTGACACCTGTCTCGAGGCAGATTATAAAAATGAACCAATATTTAGGGCGCGAGCAGTCGACCGTTCGGACACCCCTGCGATCCTCTTTCTCCTTCCACGATTCTTGTTCTTACGTCTCTCACGAGAAGTCGAACGATCTAGGGTTGTTATCACGCCTCTCTCGGGAAGTTTCCGCCTTTAAATTTCGGGCTTGCTAGTATGCTGCGTGCACTCATAAATCCTGCTTCTTGAGCGGGAGCGACGGTGCTGCTTGTGACGTTTGCTTTGTCCGTGGTCGTCGTCGCCGAGGCGGCCGTTACCCGTACTCCGTGAATCTGACTGCGAGGACGACCGAGAGGATGGGGACCTGGAATGCGGCGCTTGGTACGGCCGCGCAAGGGTTCTTCGTGGCGGTCATAGGTGTGGCCAGTAAACGCGAGGCCCTTGGACCAGGATCGTGATCAGGGCACAAGATACGAAATGTAGTAAGGTGTGGTTTTGCGGCGAGGAGAAAACCTTGGAAATCTCTTCCTCGGCACGTAATTGCCCAATGATAATCGCTATTACTCCTGGCAACATTCAGTGCGTGTTGTTAGACATGTAGTTTATCTGTGAAATGTAATTCGTACCTCTTAAGCACAGCCCTGAGTGCGACCAGATCGACCTCCCTCACCGCTACAAGAGGCAAGCTAGCGTATACCCAGGCCGCATATACTCGATCAAAGTATGTGCTACCTGGGTATATGCTAGAAGGCGTCTTGAAGAGCGAGTTTACTATACTCGGGCGCGAGGAGTGTAATATACTGCCCAGAGTGCGAGTCGTCCAAACATTTATCCCGGAGCATTAATTACTTTATGACAGCATCATTTCCCAGAGTAATGCTACTGGGTAGTCGCGAGGGTGGCAGAGTGATCGTGGAAGCCGGAGATGATTGCATACCTGGCAGTTCTATACTCATCGCGCTGAGTAGAGGGCTGCCAGAGCTGCAAATGAACTACGGGCGAGCATATACATACCTTGGCTCACATACAGAGGATGTTGACAGAGTATATGCCGCAAAGATATCCGAGTCGAAATAAGCCGACTCCCAGCACACAGACAATATTCAACCACAGGAGATGTCAGTGGTGGCTGAGTAGCAAGTATTAAGGCAGTCAGATGAAGTCCTAGATCGATGCCATGAGGTGGACAAAGATGTTGATCCGTCTACAAGACAGTCCAGGAAGAGAAGAAAGCCACAAACTCCCGATCGTCGCGTCAGGCTGACCGCATATACGCTAGCAGTGGCAGACCCCAGGATATATGCGGCGAGAAAAGGCGGTCAGATCAGATGGATGGGTGATATTGTCCAGTAAACGCCGCCAAGAGCAGTGAGAACAATCCCAAACCTATCCCGAAAGTCGCGTTTTGAATCTATGTTATTAGGCTGCAGACATGGATGTTCAACAACACACCTCGTCCCCTCGCCCCGATAACCTCAGGATAGCAAACTATTCTTGTTCACACACCGTGAAGCCTAGGTCACAATGCATAGAACGTAGATGGTGTGTCTGACCAGAGAGCAGGAGCCAATAAGTACTGGAGCGTAGTTTCATGAATGCTTGATGAATGCACTGCTTGCAGCATACTTGGTACCCTCTCAGGTGGAACGAGAGGACCCAGTAGAGGAGGCACAGCTAGAGCTTGCACGTCTACAGATCTAGAGGTGGTGGTAAGAGGTCAAGGGACGCGCAGACACTTGTCCTTCCTACCTGCGATGACGTCAACGCGACGCGACAAATGATGGTCACACTGTCATGTGATGAGACGCCGGTGACCGCGACGCGTCGAAATCAACGTGACAGGTTTCTTTCAAACACCAACCACTACCTCCACCATCTTGTCACTCGCGCTGGAAAATGAGCAGCCCCAAATATCCGAAAGTTGTTGGTAGGTCCATACCATTTTAGACCAATACATCTGCTTGATCCTGATGCATGTTGTTGTCAGGCTTTACCCTTGTTAAACAGATCGGCGGCGGTGGCTTCTCCAGGTAAGCAGGCGAACCGAAACGTCACTGGCTCCGACTTCAAAAATCCACTTTGGACATCTGCGTCTATTCTTCTTACTAAGCTGTTCCCGTATTCTGACGAATTTTGACAGCGTTTTCAGGGCAGTGAACTTTGAGGACCATCGAGTGGCCGCATGCAAAGTCGTCGCCTTCAACGACAAATCCGCAGATTCTCAGCGTAAGACCATTGAAAAAGAAATGCGGATCCACTCTGCTTTGAAACATGAACACGTGCTCGAGTTCCTCAACGCCGTCGTCGTTGAACTCAAACACCAACATCTCTACACGCCAGGGATTTACATGCTGATGGAGCTTGCTGGTGGAGGAGACCTATTCGACAAGATCGGTGGGTACTTGGCTACTACTTAGTCTCTGTCGGCTTTCTAATTCAGGACTCGGGGTCCCCTAGTACCTGACGTTGGCGTCAAGGACGATGTTGCGCACCTCTACTTCAACCAGCTACTTTCTGGAATGGTGTGCACAGGACTTTCTCTCATCTCCTTTGGGGGAATCTCATTGTGCAACAGGATTATATTCACTCTCAAGGTGTATGCCACCGCGACATGAAGCCAGAGAATATCCTCCTTGACGCTGCGGGCCATCTCAAGATATCTGACTTTGGTCTTTCCGCTGTATATAAGCTCAAAGAAACTGGACGCACGCGTCCCCTTACTGAACGCTGTGGAAGCTTGCCGTACGTTGCACCCGAGGTATCTACTCCCCATGCACTCCTCAACGCGTCTCATGGCCAAGCGCCTGCTAGCTGAACTCAGACGAACCATACGACGCAGAACCCATTGATGTCTGGGGTATCGGGGTAATCCTGTACGCCTTGCTAGCCGGAAGTAAGCCTGGATTACTCGTGCTTGCAATGGCTTGGACATACTGATCCATACCGATAAGACACACCATGGGACGAACCAACGAAACACAGTCCCGAATTCAGCCGCTATTTGTCAGGCGCCATCTTCGATGAACGACCATGGAGCCGCTTCAGCCCAGACGCGCTATGTATATCAAACCTTCTCCGCGTTCTTTCTGTCTAATGCGACTGATCATTTCTTCAGCGCTCGTCTGCGGTCTACTGACCGTAGATCCCCGGGACCGTTTGACACTCGCAGACGCCTTCCAGCACCCGTGGTGCATGCGGTGCGGTGGATGCTTACTTACCTAAGGTTGCTCGCGCTGACACCATGACTCCATTCTTCCAGGCCCAGCCAGCTCGCCAGTCAAGGCCCTATGATGCTCGCCGAACAATTGACAGAACAATTGCGCGCCAACGGGGATTTCGATCTCGCGGCGCCTAATTTGACCGGGTACGTAAGAGCCCGTTATCATGGTATGCAAGGATGTAAGACGCTGAAACTCAGAAATCCAGGCACGTCGTCCAAGACGAAGATGAGGACGAGGTGATGGCGAGTGCGCCGCAAGTCTCCCAATTCACGCAATCTTTGATGCTTTTCGTGAGTGAACATACGAGCCATACATGCATAAACGGTCATCGACTCACCTATCTGTCAGTCGCAAACGCAATCCGGGAGCCGATACACTCCCCACCTGACGCGCTTCTACGGCTCACTGGGACACACCTTGTTGATGCCGCTTATCCAGGAGAGCCTCGAAGCTCTCAATGTGCGATGTAAGATTGCACCGTCTGTCGAGGGCCAAGATGGCCCACTTCGTCTCCGAATCGGTGGCTACGACGCGCGCAAGATAATGTTCAAAGGATGGGTGGAGGTCGAGAAGTTCACGTACAGAGGAAGTGTGGGGAGTTACTGTGTAATGCAGAGGGATGTGGTACGTGTCTGATTCGGTTTTTGCAAATCTTGATCCATCTTGACCTTTGGTCTGGGAAGGGGAGCCCTATATCGTGGCGGCAGCTCTGGAAGGCGCTCATCAACTCGCAGGGAGTGGAACCACATGTCCTTCGCAAGTGATGGAGTTTGAGGCTGGGTGTAGATATTGTATTTTGTTCCGGGTAAACCGCCGCATGGTCAGTACGGCGCAAAAAAGGTGGTGGTGGAAAACACGCACCCAATTAAAACATCCTTCGGTGGAGCGTTGCTGCGCACGCGCTTTCTGGACTTCCGCGCCGGTGCATCGTCTGTCGCCTTGCGTTTTGACGCGGCTTTTGCGGTTTTGGAGGTTGTGGCGAATGCGGACGCGAAGAGGTGGTCGGGAAGATGGTTCGGGTTTTTTGACTTCGGTGGAGGTTCTGAAGGATCCTCGTCGGTGTCCATTCCGTCGTCGTCATCGCCGTCTTCTTCTTCGTCCCCTAAGCTCTTCTCTTGATCACTTTCTCCGGACCCTGCATCTATACCCATAAATTCGTCTTCTCCGAATTCATCCTCCTCGTCCGAATCACTACCCTCGGCCAGTTCTGCTGCCGCATCCTGCATCGCCCTCTCCATTCTCGCCTCTAGATCTGCATCGCCATCCTCTGGATCCTTTCTTCTCTTCTTGCTTCCCTGCGCCTGCTCCTTTAGCCTGCGATCTCGCTCCTTGTTTCGTAGCTTCTTCTTCTCCCTTTCCGCGGCGTGGATCTGCTTCACAGCATTGTCGTGTTTTTTGACTGTTTTCTTTGACTGGGCGAGCGAAACAGTTTCGGGCGCGTCTTCTTCAGAGTCGCTGGAGGCAAAGTCCCGGTGAGATGGAGCCATGCCGTGGTTTTAGTGGGTTGGGGACGTCGACTTGAGGTGTACCTGCAAAATAAATAAATAAAATCATTTCTGTGATCGGACATACGGAATCGGATTACCTCTTCAGCATCAACTCCACCCAACTCTGTACGATTTTCTGCTTGGACAAGCTCCTTGACGCCATACCATGCTGGGATACATGAATCGTCGGAGCTGGTGACGAGCTCACCGGAACAAACCATGTTTCTCACCACCAAGTGTCAATGCTCCTGCCTGCTTTGTGCTTTGCCCGTTGCCCAGTCTACGTCCCCCCTTCCGATGTAGCTGTTGGGTCCCCTATAGTTATATCGCACTCGACAAACAGACCAAGGGCGACCTTTGCGCATCTGCTGGATGTCATAATTAAGAAGACTTTTCGATTGTCACCGGTCTGGTAGACGATGCTGACTCTGTTACGCATCAACATGTAGATACCCCCAGTCCCGTCTTTCAGGACGTATGTTCTCCCTCCACTTTCGTATTCAGGAGACTCTGTAAAGGAACGAACTATCCCGCATTCCGATACACAGGCCACAACCAATGTTTCTGTGTACTGCTGTTCCGTGTAATGATGGGCTCACCCATTCAGAATGTCCCTTGTTAATAGGAGATCGATCAATCGTGAGGATTTCTTGTTTGACTGTTAACCGATATGCGCAACGTGAAGTAAGTCCAAATAAATTGCTGCTCTCTCATTCTCAGGTCTCTTTCGTCCATCGGTCTCGCATCTACACTCCTCCTATACCTCCTTACGTTGCTTTCTTACTCGCATACGTGAGGGTTATCTTGTTTCTCCTGTTTCTGACTTGTTGATTTCTCTCATTGCCATTCTGTTTTTCCCACCCTCACTTCTTGACTCTCTCTTTTGCTACACACCGTTCCGCTTTTCACGGTAGGACACTATCGAGCTTGGACTCCTTCAATGCATCGTTTGTGTGCCACTACTTGGGAGGTCTGGCGATAAGACAGAAACGAGCTTCGGTACGAGTCGTTTCAGGGGACGGAAGAATTCTCTGGGGCAAATATAACATATCCGGGTCTTGGGATCGGTTTTCGGGTGATCATGATTATTTGGCTTGAATAAGAAGAAGCCAAAAAGGGCCTCACTGGGAGTTGAACCCAGGACCTCCTCGAATTGTTTTTGCCTGGCGGCAAAGCCCAAACGAGGAATCATGCTACTAGACCATAAGGCCATGCGTTGGACTCCGGAGTAGAGATAGACGACAAACTATAGAAATGCCAAGGGAGAGTGGAGGAGACCGCGAAAGTCAGAGATAACACGCCACAACGTTTTTGATGGCTAGCGAGCCCTGTAAACCTTATTACACAGCCGCAATATTCATGGAAGGGCCGGAAATTTCATTACTCGGTGTAGTTACATGAGATACCTCCAACAATCCAGCCGTTTGAGGCGGGGCAAGTATAAATTCAAACAAACATCTGAGGACAAAAAGACGCCAGCTTTCATCAGATAAATCGACAGAAATAGCTCAGAAGGCTTCCCCTGAGACCAGGCAATAGCCATTTCCAAGAGGGGGACAGTAATAATGTGGCGCCAGTGGAAGGATATTGATGGCGCTCTAAAAGCGGACTCGACAGCAGCGGTTGACCGTTATCCTGTGTCACGTCTACACAACGTGCTTCGCAAATCCAAGGTATAATGACAGAGCAACATCCAAGATCAGAAATGCATGCCTCAAAGAATGGATCAAGGATCGATGCAGCGACGGCCGTCTGAGGATTCGACTTATGGCCCAGATTTCAAGGTTCCGTTCGTCATACTATTAGCATACTCGCGATTCGCGCGAGTTTTGATTCTGAACCTTTGAGAGGAGTCCGCTGGAAACGGTGACAGTGCATGGGACGCTTCTGCAAATGAATGTGGCGCATGGGCTTACGTTACGATCAGTTGAACAGTGGTTCCCCTAGCAGCTTAAATGCCGAAATGCCCAGCTTGGCCTGAAACCCTTGTTCGTGTACTTCCAAATCCGGTTGTGTCCTCCAATGGCACTGCGCCAGCTCGTGAGACCCGGGAAACACCTAAAATGGTTATTGTACTTCCAAATCCGGTGATGTTCCCCAGCATGCGGCACTGTAGCAAACTTGCACAGCCTTATGGTCTCGCCGCATAATCTACTCGCGGCTCAGTAATCATTTTATGAAAAAGTAGAACGACCTGATGAACTAGATGCTGCTAGATGCCGCCCCAGGGGCCGACTGGAGAAAAACTTCGCCAGAATCCTCATTCATTTACAACAACAACAGTACAAGTGATTTTCTCCCAAATCGCTCCATATACACCGTTCACCATCCACGTTTCTCAAAGTCAGCAAGGGTATCACGCGTCAGCTCCTCCTTGGTGCGGTATTTCAGGCCCAGGATCCTTGCCCCTTTCGTCGTATCATACTTGACGGGGTCCTTTGTGGCGACGTCGGGGTAGCCGACAGGGAGCGGGGTATGCGACGGAATGGGAGACGGGGACAACGCGTTCGCAGCGTTAACTGAAAAAAAGGTAAACACACGTGAGTGACGGGTTTAGATGGGCTTACCCCAGTCCTGCCAGACGTAAGAACCTGAAAAATCGCAACTAGTTGAGCGTCGTTGTTCAAGAAACCCGGAAGGTAAAACGTGCCTGCAGAAATGATGATGCGCTCGCCGCCCGCGGCTTCCTTCTCCAAAGCAAGGACGTGCGACTCAGCGACGTCACGGACGTCGATATAAGCAGATCCTTGGACCGTGAGGAAGTCCTTGGACTTGCCGTCGACAAGGACAGTCTCGTACCACTGGCGGGCAGAGGTGTTGAGTGCGTCGGTGCTTTTAACGTCGTGAATGGCGGGCTGTAGTGCGCAGAATTAGGTCATGAAGAGGTTATCTGTTGGAGGTTATTCCATACCCCGAAGACCTTGATTACAGACGTCAGATCGATGTAAAAAATTGAGAATGAAATATACCTACAAAGGGAGGGTTGAGAACTGAAAGATCCCACTTAATGTCGGATTTGTTCTTCTCGTAAAATTCCCAAGCAGCTAAGATCACGAGTTTAGCTTGAGTGGTAAAAAAAAGTCGGGCGGAGAACATACCCTTCTCTGCGAGGGTCTTGGACGCGCGATATTTAGAGGGCCCGGGAGCGCTGTCGCCCTGCTCTTTGATCTCCCTGATAGCGAGTTCGTTCCAATCAAGCTCAGAGAAAACCTTGTCGACTCCGACTTCGAGAACAGAGGCGCAGGACGAGGTCACAACGACCCGTTTGAGGTTCTGGCTGTTTATTGCTTGAGAATCTCAGCCAAAAAGCAAAGCACATTGAACGCACCCATTTTTCGCGGCGCTCTTCAGGATGCTGACGGTACCATTGACGGCGGGTCCGATCAATTCTAAGATCCGTTGAGCGGGCATGTTCTCAGTGCTATATCTGACTCACCATCGAGCGATGCAGCATTCAAGTAGAAGGGAGACGCAGTGTGTGCAATAGCGTTCACGCCTTTGACCGCCTCATCGAATGCTCCTTCCTGATGAAAAAAAACGCGTCATTAGTGCGAGAGCATCAATGAGCGGTACGAGTGCGCGCCTTGGTGATATCCTCCACGACAACTACCTCGAACTTGTCGCCATATGACTTGAAAGAGTCCTGAAGAAATTTGCTCTTATCTGCGGACCGCACAGTGCCGCGAACCGCGTAGCCTTTCTCGAGGAATTTGCGAACAACCCACGTCGCGATGAAGCCATTGGCTCCAGACACGAGAACTTTGTCGCCGGGGGTGATTGTAGGCATGTTTCGAGGCTTAAAATCACAATGATAAGACAGAGGGAGGTCAGGAAGAAGCGTTGGGGCAGTGGACTAGCGAGGCTCAGGCTGAGGAATCAGGATTCCGATTCAGGATACGCGATTGATACGCGATATTGGTGAGCGTTGACGACACGTGACGCCATTAGTTCTCGAATCCAATTGAGTTCATTGTGAAGGACCAAGTTAAAGCTCTGTTTAGGACCACCATCAGTCGTAACCCTGTAGAGCGGCGGTCCGCTACCTCCTCGACGAGCGCGTAAGTTCCAATTGGCCCGCAGTGGTGCTGACTAGTTTCAATCCTCAGAGTACCATCAGACCGAAGCGTTTCAACCGCCATGTCGTACGGTTGAGCGACGAACCTGAGAATCGAGATTGCGTGCGCATGCAAGGCCTGGCTGACTCTGTCCCCGACCGTAGCCGACCGCACGTCCTGAACCGATCGTAACGTTAGACAATCGAACTTGGCGACCGTGGCCTTCAAGCTTCAGATCTTCAGTGGGCGTCCTAACAGAAGACTGATTGTCTGGCGTGCACTGGGTCTCCAAACTCTAAGTTCGCCCTCTTGTTCTTTGACTGTTCTGCTTGAGCGGCCAATGTGGACCTCCTCTGCCTCCGGCCAACCGTCTCGACTCGCCGATTGGGCCCTGCCAGTCGGTTCTCATACAGTGCTGTGGATCTTCGCCTTGAGGTTTTGGCACCTTTGGACGCCTCGTCGGAAGAACCTCCAGCCACGATTTCAGGGTGGAACCACTGCTGGCCAATTAATCTCTATGACACCAGCATGCGACAGGGAGCCTTGTTGTCGAAATGTACAATGTGGAAACTGGCCGCAACCCAGCTTCTCAGTCGGAATCTTGACTCTGCTGCATGTTTGTCAATGGCGGACCGACACCATGGTTCTAATGTTTCGCCTTTTCTGGTGGCGACTGAAATCTTGCTGCACTAGTACTAGTAGATTTGGGACATTTCTACTCCTTATCGGATTAGTTCTGGCCTGCAATGACTCATGGGGCATCGTTTCCGGAACGTTTCCGCAAATTTTTTTTTGCAGCGCGTGACACCTACGTGGTGTGCATGGCAGCTAAAGCTTTCTGGAGCTTTCTCCGTGAGTCACTCTGAGTGCCACTGGTGACGTGGAGTCATTCCAGGTCATTCCGCTGGAGAACAAGCCTGTGTATTTGTGCCTCCTTTCGCCTGTCACGATTTGTTGGGTGTTTGAGTCGTGCTCGTCTGCAAAGTGCGCACCTGTAAATAAGTACGATAACCCGCAACCCTGTACATGCCACGACACACACGTTGCCTGCAAATTTCTATGTATGCGAGCTGAACGCCCAAAGTGAACCTCAATCCAGGGTTAAGGTTAGGCCACGTTCTGATGTGAAATACGCTTGTTCCCTTTCATCTTTAACCACCACCATCTCAACCAATTATTCATCTCGACGACGAGCCATGGAGGCTTGAGCTGCCGAGGTCCAAAGGGCCCTCCCCTTCTCAACCCGCTTTGTTCTTTATATCCTGGCTACCTGACCGAATTTCAACCGGCCGTCGAACCCAAGCATTCTCACTATATCTGCATGAACGGGCCTCAGCCAGGCCCACATGGACTTCAACAATCACGAACGACAGGAACTAGAGATAACCGCACTCAAATCCATTTACGAAGACAATTTTATTGAAACACCGCCGCCAAAGGCATGGAAGGTCTGTTTTTTTCACTGTTCTGATTTGACCGAAACTCACATTCATTCATGTAGGGTGCAGCCCGTTTGACTGAATACACCATCCGGGTAGTTCACCCGGTTAATGATAGGATCACATTTCACCTAAACGTGAAGTGAGTCGCACGTTTCTCGCACATCCTGGCCTTGCGCCGAACGCATGCTTCCAGATTACCCAAGACGTACCCAAACCTAGCGTGCCCTATTTTCACGATACAGAGGCCGATAGAAGGCTTGAATAATGACCAAATTACGACACTCTCGCATGGAATCACCGCTGAAGCGCAGCGGAACAAGGGTGCTGAAATCGTGTTCCAGGTATGCTGCAAGGTTTATTGAATCGGCTGTTGCTGAAGCGCACCCTAGATTGTCGATTTCTGCGAGGGGTGGATGGAGAAGAACGTCCGTCCGCCGACAGAGGTGCGAGGGTCGTTGGCGGTGCAAATGACTCAGAGAGCAAAGGACGAGGAACAGGTGTGAGGAGTTTTTTCATTGACGAGGCCACTACTCACGACACACTGCAGGCACGGAAAGCACGAGAAGCTGAAGACGCCGAACGGGCAGCACGAGAGGCGCAAAGAAAGGAGGAACAGTTCAAGGAAGAGGCGATGCGTCAATTGGCTGCGAGAGAGCAGCAACACAGGGCACGCAAACGGGCCAACTCGGAGTCTACAGAGATTCCAACGTCGGCAGACACCATGACAGAGTCGTTCCACCAATCTGTTGAGGTCAACGGAGTGACGTTCAACACCGTCAGGTTGTTCCATCCATGTCGAGGTGAGTTGCCTCTTCGCTCTGTCAGACTCGTTTTGACTGCTCCAGAATCCCTTGGGACGGTGTACCTCGCGGACCCCATCTGCGACGACATCAACACAACGTTGCCGCTCGAACTTTACATCGTGAATTTTTATTCACATTACTACACCACCAGTCAAGGTCAGGTCACAAAATCCAACGAAACGACCGTCGCTGACATCCTTTGCAGGCCGCAAGAAACTCAAGCAAGTTGAAAGCGAGATCCAGAGGCTGACCACCGTTCGGCATCCAAACCACACTAGCGTCTTCGCCGTCAAGCTCACCCAGCCACATTCTAGTGGCCCATCGCAGTTGATGGTCCTATCCGAACAGGCTCCGCCGCTGACGCTGCAAGACGTGCTGGAGGACACCCAATATCTGCGCGAGGACCGTGCGTCGGTGAGATTTATCATTGTTCTTGATAATCCCTTGATCGCTCATAAGCCCCAGGAGTACCTCGCACAAATACTGGCGGGTTTGAACGCCATTCATGCCGGCGATGTTGTCCATCGAGGTACGTCAGCATTGTTTGTGCTGCAACGTTACTCATTCTTGGTCTGCTAGGTATCAACGCTCGTTCCATTGGTCTTGCGTCCGGCGATCGATCTCAATCAAAGCAAATCAAGCTCGGACGAGTCGGGTTCCCTACGCGCCTCCTCGACTTGCACCGATCGAATCCATTTGGGACGGACTTCCCGCCCACCGAGGAACCTACTGTTCCAGACGGATGGTCTGTCAAGCTGTCTTGCTTCTATATGGCGTTTGTATTGAAAGTGCCTCGTAGGCTCTCGAGCGATGAAAGAAACGAGTCGCCCTTGCTCTACACCCGCCAACGCGACATCCACGCCGTCGGTATTGTTTTCTTGCAGATGCTCCTCGGCCTAGACGTGACGGAAAAATACTCCAACATCCACGAAGCGCTACAAGCCTGTGAGTATCAATATTAAATACAGCCAACCAACGACAAAACTAACCTTGTCTGCAAAGCCTGCATCTCATCATCGCTCGCAAGGCAGGCCACGAATATGATACTGCCGTCGAAGAAGACCCATGGGTCGTGCCTTAGCCTACTCGGCGAACTCGCGGAGACATCCTTGGAGAATCGTATGCAGACCCCTGCGAGAACGCCCGCCATTCCGGTATCAGCGAACGTGAGGAGCCCAGTGCCCTTCGTGCATGAGGGCTCCCCTGAAACACCGTCATATTTCCCAGCGCCACCGCGCAGGCACGTTAGCAGGTGGAAAGAGGACTGGGAAGAGCTGGAGCTGCTGGTTCGTCATTCTCTTCTTCTGTGTTACCGGGTTTCTGACACTTCTTTCTCTTCTCAGGGCAAGGGTGCTTTTGGTTCCGTCGTCAAAGCGCGGAACAAGATCGACAGCCTTATCTATGCCGGTGCGCTCTCTCCACTTGCTCGAGTCGAACACTGTTGACACCTGATGCGCCCTGTTGCAGTGAAGAAAGTGCGCCTAAAGACAGAAGGCAGCGACGTGAAGATTTTCCGCGAGGTGAACGCACTGAGCAGGCTCTCACACCGCTTCATCGTGCGCTACTTCACGACCTGGGTCGAAATCTCTGACGAGCCTGTCTCCGCCGCTGCCTCCGACGACTCCGAATCTGGTACCGAGTCCGGCACGGATACAGACGGCATGACTTCAGTTCCAGCCTCAAGCGCCGGAGAGAGGCACCTCCCTACCAATGGTGGCGGACTAACGATTGACTTCGACGACTTCACTGACCACCGCTCGCTGTCGTCCAAGTCGTCGTTCCCCAGTATCCACTTCGACGAGTCGCCGTCCTCGCCAGGCACCGGCGAGTCTAGCGGCAGCGATGATGATGGACTCGAGAATCTATTTGCGCCAGTGATACCGAAGCCCGTCGTGCCGCCCCCGATGCAGTCTCGCACGCTCTATATTCAGATGGTATGGTCTGCGTTCCTTGTCGGACGTGCTTGTGACCTGATTCTTTCCCACTAGGAATTCGTAGAGCGTCAGACTTTGAAAGAGGTAGGTATTATCTTTGAAGGTGGCCCTCGTCATCATCTCACATATCTTCTTCCACCTAGCGAATCGATGAAGGGATTGCAGAAGATGAGGCGTGGAGACTCTTCCAGCAAATTCTGGATGCCGTGGCCCACATGTCGACCTTGTCGATCTTGCATAGGGATATCAAACTTACGAATATCTTCATCGGTAAGTATGCCCTCTCTTTCTCTTGTTATCATTACTGAAAGGCGACATTACACAGATGCCAAAGGTGACTGTAAAGGTATATGGTCCCGTCACGCTAGAATGTACCATCGTTTACTGATCTTCTTGAAGTCGGAGATTTCGGACTAGCCACGTCGAGTTTGGCTGCGGTTGACCCGTCAGACGTCTCCCCCAAAGCTATACCCACCGAAGACATGACTCTAGGTAAGGGCTGTCTTCTGCGTCCTGGGACTTGCCTAACTCACAAGTCATTCTTTAGAGGTCGGAACTAGACTGTACATTGCACCTGAAGTCCAATCAAGGAAGCGTGGGCCCCGAAACCACAACAAAGCGGATATGTACAGCCTTGGGGTGCGTGTCTAACTTGAACCGGGAGTAGACCTACCAGCTTACACTGCGGTATGCAGATTGTCTTCTTCGAAATGAATTATACGTTTTCGACAGGCGCGGAACGTATTGCGGTCATCGAGGACTTGAGGAAGCCAGCGATCTTTTTCCCTCGTGACTGGGATTCCCATCGCACGCGACAGCGTGAAAGTAGGTACTTCCACCTGGGCGTGAACTCCAGCTGAACAATATTCGACAGTCATTACATGGCTTCTGCAACATCGCCCCGATGATCGTCCAACCGCGCTTGAACTATCGCAAAGCGCGTTGCTCCCACAGCGCCTAGAGGACGAGTATTTCAAAGGAGCTTTGAATCTCATGAGTTCGTCGAAGGGTCTTTCTTAAAGTTCTTGAATCAAGCCTGACAGTTCTTTTCAGCCAAAGCCGATTCACCACATCAGCAGGCTGTACTCGATTCTCTTTTCCGCCAACCCCCCAGACCGAGCCGTGGATTCATCTACGACCACGAAGCGGACTTGCGTGAGCATGCAGCCCTCAATGGCATAGTCCAAGATCGTCTCGCTGCGATTTTCAGGCTTCACGGCGCCGTAGACATGGAAACACCTTTGCTTATGCCTGTAATGGATGTCGAAGACGAGCGTCAGAAGGCGACTTTCATTGATCGCCACGGAGACGTTGTCACCCTTCCGGATAGCATGATTGTTCCATTCGCAAGGCTCGCAGCGCGAGTGAACATCAGGCGAATCAAGCGGTATCACATCGCAAACATATTCCGCCCCAAGTAGGACCACACCTTCTCCTCATCTTTCGTGCCATACTTACTGTCTTCAACAGTGCTGTTGCAGGGCATCCAAAGGTTCAGAAGGCAGCCGTTTTTGATATTATCACCTACGACATGGAATCTGGCCCCATCGCAGCTGGCGCTGAACTTATTGCTGTCGCGAATGACTGCCTCAATAGCTTCCCTAATCTGGCGCCCAATTACGAGATCCAGGTCTCACATTCGTCAAGTACGCACCTCGCCCTTCCTTTCCATATTTCGACTGATCGTATTTCCCAGTTGTCGATGTCGTTTTGAGCCGGCTTCCGTCTGGACAAAAGAATGCCATTCTCGATATTCTTTCCCAATCTAAGTCCTCTCTGTCTCAGAAGCGTGCTTTGCTGCTAAAAAGAGGCCTTCTACGGAGCACTGCGGATGAATTAGAGATTCTTCTAGAGTCTGGTATGTGGAATCAGACGAATTAAAGCTCTCATCTTACTCATCTCATTCCCCTGCAGACGAAGATATCGACGGCTTTGTTTCTCGATTGGAGAGATTGTCACCGGCACTGGTTGGCCTCCTGACTCCATACATCCTACAAGTCAAGAGGACAGTGGAATTCGCCAAGGCGACCAAGCTTTCAAGGCCAATTCTCTTCCATCCCCTCATGCTCGGAAGTCATCTTTCCCACTTTAAATACGGGGTGACCATCGAGGTTGTTCGAAAGAACCGGCGCTCTGATGTCCTGGCAGCAGGCGGCCGGTGTGTGCTCTTGCGTGCCTCGTCTATCCCAATATACTCATGCAACTTCCTTCACAACAGATACGACAGTATGATAAGCCGCCATGCTCCGCTGAAATCGCAGGCGGACACTTGCGCCATGGGCTTGCAACTTGCAGTTGAGAAGATTACCGTCGCACTGGCCTCCTATCAAAGCTCCTCTGTGAAGGCTTTGGTCAAGGAAGAGCGCTCCTTTGGATACTGGAGCCCTCGCCGATGTGACGTGTATGTTGTCTCGTATCATCCGGGCCACCTCCAGGAACGGCTGGAAGTGGTGTCATATCTGTGGCAGCACAACATCAGTGCAGATCTTATGTACGAGTCGGGCTTGCCTGATTCCGACCATGAGAATCACGTTGATATGTGCGTGCGGGAAGGAATACTGTACGTGGAGTGGGGAAAACTATCACCCCAAGTCGATGACACTGATCAATCCATGTTCTAGATTTACCGTCTACCCCAGGCCACGCGCTACTCGAAGGGATCAACCTGCCTTCAAGGTCAAAAGCATTTTGAAGGGTTCAGAAACCGATGGTGCGCTACTTCCTTTGTGCTTGTCATTACATGTCTAATCCACCTTCAGTATCCCGACAAGAGTTGGTCGGGTGGTTGCAGCATGAAATTGCGGAGCAAAAGCGCATTGATCTGGCAACCTCTGGAGCACCCATTGTTGCCGACAGCAGTTCTCTTCCCCTCCCAGCGAAAGACGTCTCTGTCACATCGGGCGTGCAACTCTTGCTACCACCGACGGATACGAAGAAACAGCGCAAGCATGTTAAGCAGCTCTTCCATGACCGAGGTCGGTACCCCTTCCCTCCTCTAGTTTCTCTCTCGCTCATGTGTCATGTACTTGCAGCCTTCGAAACGGGCGTAGAACTCAAGTCCGCATTCCAAACGGGTTTGCCGACTCTTGCTGTCGACGTACCCCCAGCAGTATTCGACTCTATGATAAGAAATTCCGCATGGGTCACGGAAGAGGAGGCATGGAAATCCATCCTATCCGCCTTCCCCACACCCCACGCCTATGCCCACCAGGTCCGAGAAGCAGTCGCCAAGCGCAAGGCCGAAGGACACCGATTTTTACTTCTCTTTGCTGTTCGTGAAGAACGCGTTCAGCTCCTTAATTTATCACACAATGTAAGGGATGGATACAATTAGCTCTTATCTACCATGTAACATAGTTTTTCACTCACAAGGCTGTCGCCATCCAATTTTATAATATGCATATTCCACCTGATTTGAGCCCAGGCCATTTCCTGCGTCGCAGAGGATGACTTCTTTGCTCACAATCCTCAGGTCTATGTCGGCACTCGGCAGATTCGAAAAGACGGCCTCAAGGGTGCTTGATTCGAAGGAGTGGGTGTAGCGAACAGGAACCATCAAATGGAATAATGGGTCGGTATCGCGGTAAGGCTTTCGAAG
Source organism: Asterophora parasitica (assembly GCA_018282005.1). NCBI lineage: Eukaryota > Fungi > Basidiomycota > Agaricomycetes > Agaricales > Lyophyllaceae > Asterophora > Asterophora parasitica. Next base: position 18,666 of record JABCKV010000262.1, read on the forward strand.
CAGACTTGCAACGCAGGACCTGATCCAAATTGCATGCTGGGCCTCGTACACGACGTCCGCACCGAGAATGAGATCGAAGGGCGCATCGAAAGGCGGATTCTGGACTCTTTCGTTTGGGAATAGCGACCAGTCGAGGAAATGTGAGACGATGCGGATATGATTCGCCTTCCCCGGGGGCGGAAAATTGGCTTGGATATTAGATCCAAGATTGTCCAGCACAGCTGGATAATAATCGGTAGCGATGATGGTGGCCTGCTGTTGTGGAGTCGCACTTTCCAGCAATTTGCCCACCACCAAGCTGACAAGGCCAGTTCCTGCGCCAAGCTCGAGTATCCGCAGCCCTTGAGCTCTGTTTCCACCCAAGAGTGCAAACTCAGGGGGATCGTCAAGGATGGTCTCCGCTAAAACACAAGCGCCGCCCCATGTTTGGGCTCCAACGCTTGCATAGTCTCTGTTATCTATTGGAACGTCCTTGACGTGAACTTTCAATAAATACTCCCTATTTGAGCCATGTTCAAAGACGAAGTCACGAACAATAACCCCAGCAGCGGCTGCTCCAGAACATGTCGCCAGTAGTGAGGCCGACGCTTGGAGCAAGGCCTCCCGAGATATCGATTGAGAAGATCCAATGGCGTCAGATTCTGAATCCCAGAGTTCAGCCTGAGCCACAAGGGCCGTTAACCACCGAATAGCATAGGAACGCTCAAAAGCGTCTGCTCGTAGGTCGTCGAGGCCGTTCAAAGATGGCGATTTCCCAGATGGCAGACGATTGGTTTGGTTAGGTCTCGACCTCCTAGAGCCTCGTACTTCCGGGTTGTAAATGTGGCGTAGGAATGCTATCGCATCAGATAGCTCCTCTACAGGTTGCGATGAGATTGTTCGGATCGGAGGAAGCCTTGCAGAGGGCGGCTCTAGCGCCATGTTTCGGGATATCTATGAGAGGCAGAATCGTGTCATTCTTGATGAGTTTATATGGGAGCCAACCTACGCGGAACTATGTAGTTGGATTCTGGATTTTGTGATACTCAGGAATGATCAAATTTCATCGGCTGATGTGGCGTATGACCGTGTTTGATTCCAATGATGATACCAAACTCGACCGGCCAAGCATACTACCAACAAGTTCAAGTTCATGATCAACTAACTACTCCAGGCATCGACATCGTGCTTAATGCTGCCACATCCTTCAAACTTTCGGTCGCCCTCTGGAAGCAATATTGGAGGAGGATACGCGCCTACGATACAGCCTGGATATCCCTCAGTGCAATCATTCCCAAACCAGCAGGCCTTTCCTACAATGTCTGATCACTCTCTTCACCAAGGGCCGGATCCAAACTCTCCTGTTGCTTTCCAACAGAATATACAAATCGCACAGGAGGGTGTAGCGCGTCTTCAATCCTTAGCTCGCAGTGCTTTGGCTGGAATGTACGTAATTCACGCGATCTCTACATATTTCATGGTGTTCATCCACTCCAACAGACAAAACGCATATCATCCAGGGCACAGTCCTGCTCAAACTGAAGGTCTTTCCCTGGCTACGCCTGCCGGTCCTACATAGTCTAAAACCAAGCTTCTCCAGCGGATATTGCAGCTCTGAAGCAGACGATCCAAGGCGTTGCTGACCAGTTATGGCAAAGCGGAGTTGGCGCGTTACCTTTGCTCCCCACTCCTACTCCTGGGGCCACTACATCTGCTCCGACTGAGGAACATCTGCTTTCTGGGGCCAATCGCTCGATTCAGTTCACTTACGAACAGTTGAAGCGTAGTCAAGACAGTGCAGCTGTTGTCGCCAACCTCCTCGGGGCCCCAGAACGAGCATCGAGATGAGCAATGTCATTCCGTCCACAACGACGTCTCAAATGTTTAAGCTTCAAGATCATTCTGTAATCATCCTGTAAGTGCGTCCCTGCATTAGTGTTACTGCGTAGAGTATTGTTTTGACGAATATCGCAGATACCAGCAAGCATGGATGGCATTTGGACGAAGGCTGTGTGTCTACAGTCAAAACACTTGTAATTTGGCAGATCGTTGTGGTCATACTCGGCACTTCTATGTGCCATGAAGCCGTACTACGGTACATATCTGGGCCTGATCGATCATTTGGCCTTTTCTGTTGCGTTCGCATTGTTAGAATTCAGCGAGTCTATGCTGATGTCATTTACAGAGCTGCATGAACAAGGCCATCTGTCATATAAATACGAAATGAAATGGTTTGACGAAACCGTTTGCCAGCATATCTGTACAAGAAGGTCGAGGTGTGAATAAATCAGACTCTCCGACTTCACATCGCGCGACCACCTCGGTCACGGCAAGATCGACATCCATTTACATCCCCTCGTCAAGCCTTATCGCTTCCCCCTTGATGTCATAACCAGTGACCAGGATGTGTATATTTCCAACCTAGTCAAAATCTTGGCCTACGTGCAACTTCTTCAGTCCCAGTGATCGACATCTTCTTGTACTCATGACGGTAAGTATGAGGTTCACCGTCACAAGTCTTGCCCGACAGAACTACGCATACTCGGAAGCACGGCGCTGTACCCCGTCCCCGAACCTCTCAAAAGTCACTCGACTTCAGTGAACCCACAGAACACCTGACCCACCTGACAGATGCGGTAGGTTACCGTTACGGTGTTAATAATGTACATCGCAACACGTGCATCACAAACTATCAACTGACCTTTCTCCTGTTCTAGGCGTGAGTTCTTGACCTCCGTCTCTACTTTGACACTGGATGACAATGTCCACAACAGGCCCACATCCACGCGGATGCCTCCAACATCTGACTTTTGACCCGGCTTCGTTGCACCCTGTACATCCGCGTCCATTTTCTGAATGTGATTACCGTGGACCAGGACGCGACCCGCAATTGCATAAATTACTCTTCCATGACCGATCATTCCGCAGACGATCTCCTTGTTCTTCATTCCGGGTTACACAATGAAGCTCTTAGCATCGTTCGCATCGTTGGTGGCGTTACCGTTGGCGTACTCTGGGGCCCTTGCTGGGCCGATATATGACAACGCGACCCTGACCCCCCGCGCTCTGTCTGGCTCGAAGTCAGTCATCATTCAGCTGTTCAACTGGAATTGGGATAGCATCGCGTCGGAATGCGCCAGTTTTATTGGACCTGCTGGCTATGGTGCTGTCCAAGGTACATCGACTCAGAGGGATTTGATTGCCTGTCACTAACAATGCTTTCAGTGAGCCCACCTGCGGAACATATCCAAGGTTCACAGTGGTGGACCGACTATCAACCCGTCTCTTATACGCTCACCTCGAAGCGCGGCAACCGCAGTCAGTTCCAAAAGTAACATCACCGTCCCGTGTCTGTCTATTATAATTTGTTATTCACAAATCTATCTCAGTATGGTCTCCAAGTGCCACGCCGCGGGTGTCAAGGTTATTGTGGGTGAGATGAATTTCCAACGGCCGACGAAATTCAAATAATGCTGATCATGTTCTACGTTAGATACCCTGTTCAACCACATGGCCGGCATTGATGGTGGTACTGGAGTCGGTGGCAGCTCTTTTACACATTACAATTACCCTAGCATTTACCAGACGCAGGTACGTGTAGTCCAATTCATTTTCTCCTTTTCTCATGGTCATTGTAGAACTTTCACCACTGCGGCTTGACTTCGGGAGACATCATTGTCGACTATAACAATAGAGCGCAAGTTCAAACTTGCCAACTCGTCAACCTTGCGGAGTGAGTGTGATTCCTAAGATCGACTATAATATATCACCGATGGCACATGTCAGTCTAGCGACAGAAACGGAATATGTTCGGGCTCGTCTTGCACAATACGCCAACGATCTCATATCTCTTGGCGTC
>JABCKV010000263.1:11817-22490 GCA_018282005.1 Asterophora parasitica
CCTGATGTCAGTGCCCTGCTGCATGGCACCGGTACCAATCAACCTGCTGCGAATACAGGTGGGCTCAAGTGGGTCGATGATAAGGAGCACACCTGCGTTTTAGAAGATGAGTCCATGATTTCCCCCCATGTTATGTTTTTCAGGAGAGTGACAGGGCTATCTGATCTGTGTGGCGTAATTCTCACCTACGCTATTTCGAGTTGACAAGTATCACCAAAGTATAACATACCGTTACACGTCTATGGAACATCACATGAAGCTCTTCGGAATTTCTCGAAGAGGTGCGCGTCCGGAAGCTTCTCAGCGAGCTCGAGAGAGATCTGGATAGAAGAATCAATCTCTTCTTATGATTCATGATCAACTCTCCATCTGGTTAACTTTCCCCGCGGGTTCGGCACAGCTCAGGGCCCATTTGCTGCAGATGTTTAGACTCCTGAATAACCACCCTGGGAAGATACGCAGAGTAAAAGTTCTGACGTCAAACGAGAAGACAAGTGCGCCGCTCCGTTGCATAAATGACAAGTATCCAACACCAGAGAGAATAGCAGAGGCGACTCACCCAATACTAGTATGTACCGTTCAACCAAGGCATCGCAATGGCCTCACAGAGCTGAGAGGGAGAGCGCGTCGTCGGCCGAACGTAAGGGGTGTCACGACCTCCACCCTCAGCCCTACTTATCATAATTTCAGGCACCCTTCAATGTTCAAGAGGTACCGACCTTCGGAAGGAAAGGAGTCTATTCTGTGGGCAAGCGTACCTATTGGTAAATGCTACTTCATGAATTGAATACGGCGGGCCTTAATCTTCACCCCAAATAACTCGCTGCACTGATAGCTGTAGTTTCATCTACATTTATCTCACCAATTGCAATCCCTTGCAGTCGGGAACGAGGGATGGTGACGTTTCCAGCAGCCGACGCTACACGAGTCGGCTGCAAATGTCATCACCGAGCGGTATTCCAAGCAAATGGCCAAAAGTTATCAGTCAAGAACGAGACCTCACAGACCCAGCTCGGATGGGAATTAGTCGAATCTCGTGGATAATTCGAGGTTGGGATCCAGCGTATATGAGGAGAAAAGGTTATGTAGCCTGTGGCCCAAGGTCAACACCAAATGGAGAAATGCGCAACAAACAGAACCGCGTGACCGTGCTACTGGTGCCGATTTATTTTTAGACCACTACTTCGTTTTTCTTCCAAGTCATCATGTCGACCAGCAGCCCCGTGGCCCAGCCTTGCCGCGTACTAGCAGCGTGGAATTTTTTCGTTCAAGTGATCTTCATGTGGTCTTTGGACAACCTATGGTATGCCCTTGGGGATCGCCACTCAATGGTCAAAAGTATGCCCACTGTTGGTAATCGAGATTCGATTATCAACTCTCTCGTTTCAAAGATAATTTTTACATTCCCGGGCCAGTCAGCACACCCGGCTATGATCATGAGCAGCTGTCCTAAACACGAGTTACGCCCAAAACGATATGGCCGTCTTCACCATGTGCACTCTCACTCAATGATCGGTCACATAACTCCGTCGGTCATGTTTCATGAAGTTTTTTCACCTCCTATTTGCCCTCGAACTGCCCCCATGGCCCCAGTTTTCGCAGTTTGGAGGCTAAATTTGGGTCGATATGTATTGTTTTCTTCCATCCCGACCACCTCGATCAAGCGGAAAATCACCGGACCACACACTTGATCATTTCTCTCGACGGGCATGGTCGAAGCGAATTTCATTCTGTCAGTTTCATTCTATAACTAAAAATAAATCAGGTCCAGGCTTGTGGTGCGCTCACAGTGCCGCATATTTATACAGGTGTACCGTCGTATCGTACCCCAGGTTTTTCCGTCCCCGCCTCCACACTCCAGGGTGTCCCCCATTTAAATCTACACCCTCTCCTCCTTTCCCGCAACGATCTTCAAGCAATGGGCAGTGGACCAGGAGGTGATGGAAATGGCGTCGATTCACAATCCCTATTCTGGGCTGTGGTGATGTCTGCCTTCGCTGGTGCGTTTTTTGGTTCATGTAGTGTAGGCGTCGTTCACTAACTGGGAACACAGCCTTCGGTGGTATTCTTTTTGGGTATGTATTGCTAAATTGCTTGTTAGCCCATGCGACTCCATTTTGACCGAATTTGTCAGATATGATACAGGAACCATCGGCGGTATTATTGCGATGGAGGACTGGCTGAAGACCTTTGGGAAGTTCGACAAATCATTGGGTTACTACCTTCCCACCAATGACCAAAGTCTAGTCGTACGTCACTCCTACAACATCCATAATCCAACCCTTACTCAGTGAATGGAAACCAGGTCTCCATTCTCTCGGCGGGAACATTTTTCGGGGCGTTGCTCGCGTTCCCTATGGGCGACATTGTCGGACGTAAACGTGGTATTATCGCTTCGTGTGCCATCTTTTCCCTTGGTGTCGGTCTCCAGCTCGACACCAAATGGGCAACCTTTGTCGTTGGACGCGGTACGTTCTCTCTTGTGGAACTTCTGCCTTGTCGGCTCATTTGTACATCGACCAATTCTAGTCATCGCTGGATTTGGTGTCGGCCTTGTCTCGTGTCTTGTCCCCATGTACCAATCAGAGGTTGGTGCAGCATGGATCAGGAGTTTACACAGCGCTGACCGCGTCTCTACAGTGTGCTCCCAAAAATATCCGTGGCTTGATTGTTGGTCTTTACCAGCTTGCCAGTTAGTAGATCTCTTCGGCCCTGTTTGAACAAACATATTGATATCCTTCACAGTCACTATTGGTGCACTCCTTGCCGCTATCGTACTCAATGCTACGAAGGATGAAAAAAGCCACACCGCCTGGAGGACTCCCATTGCAGTTCAATTTGCATGGGCGGCGATCCTCTCCATCGGAATGGTATGTCCGACGACGCTGTTGCATGAGCTTGTTTAACAAGAAAATAGGCCCTCCTTCCTGAAAGTCCCCGATTCTTGCTCAAGAACGGTGAAGAAGAGGCTGCCCGAACTTCGCTTGGACGCCTTCTTACCAAACCAAGCGACTCTCCTGAAGTCGACGACGAATACCAGGAGATCCTCGCTGCTCTCGAGGCAGACCGCGCAATTGGAGGAGCTTCATACATCGGTACGCCTAGTTGTTCTCGATGCTCGTCATACTTTCTGAATCATCTGCAGACTGCTTCCGCAACAACGAATCGAAGAATGGTCTCAGGACGTGGACTGGTATGCTGCTTCAAGCGGTGAGGCTACCTCCATCTTATCTCAAATGATGAAAATCGATTGACATATCTATCCAGTGGCAACAACTGACTGGTATCAACTTCATCTGTGCGTTGTTGACCTTGCTCGGTTGCGTACTGATATGCTAACTGTTGATGTCGCAGTTTACTACGGCACTGTAAGAATCTCGTCAAGCTCCATAAGTGTCCTCGAGGTCCTTAGTATTTTTCTTCTCGCAGACGTTCTTCAAGTCGGCTGGTATCAAGAACCCGTTCATTATCACGTATGCGTTCTCCATTTTTTCGCATCCACAAGCGCTCATATCTCCGACAGTATCATTTGTGATGTTGTCAACACCGCCACGACCATCGTTGGCGTTCAACTCATCGACAGAGTTGGACGACGACGCCTTTTGATCATTGGTGCTGTCGGCATGTTGGTTTGCGAGTACATCGTCGCCATCGTACGTTCCAATTATTCTTTGGATAAAGCATCACCAGATATGTACCTTTCATTACAGGTTGGCGTTACAGCTGGCCACATCCAGCCTGATCACTCTGTGAACTTGCCTGCACAACGTGTCCTAATTGCCTTTGTATGCATGTGCGTATCAATTGACACCCCTAATCGACATCAATCTAATTTTATTCATCAGCTATATTGCATTCTTCGCCATCTCATGGGGACCTGTCGCGTGGGTCGTGACCGGTGAAATCTTCGTGAGTTCCTCGACATTATCGTCTGAAGCGCCCACTCAGTTGTCTCCTCGCAGCCTCTCAACATCCGTGCAAAGGGCATGTCCCTGAGTGTTGCGAGCAATTGGCTCTGGAACTTCGGCATTGGTGCGCCACAGTCATAGGCAATCTCATCGATTTGACCATAACACATGATTAGGATACGCAACTCCCTACCTCGTCAACCCGACCACAACGGGTATAAATGGAGTCAAAGCCGCCAATCTTGGCGTCAAGGTCTTCTTCATCTGGGGATCCACCTGCGTTGGCTGTCTTTTGTTCACGTACGCCATACATTCTCTTCCTACTTTGGGCACGAAGCTGATCAACCTCAGGTACTTCTTTATTCCGGAGACCAAGGGACTTTCCCTCGAACAGATCGATCTATTGTACCGCGAGTCGAGTGGTAAGTTGTTACCCTATCGAATTAAACGCTTGTTTCTGACCGATTTCCTCAGTCATCAACTCGGAAAAGTATCGCAGACAAATCCTCGCCGGCAACGAGACGTTCGCTGGACATGTCAAGACCGCTGCCGTAAGTAATCATGAAGTGCTCTGTTCAACTCTTACTCATGTACCACTTACCTGTAGAAGGTCGATTACGTGGAGGACAAGACCGTTTAGTGACAAGTTTTATAATTCAACGTAATGAATGCATGACTGTTTTATTAGTACCATCCCACTATACCACTCAATGTTATTATGTCTTTCGAGGCGTGTTTGGACAGAACACGAATTCAAAGCATCTCACAGGGCCCACTCATGCAAAGTATTGCCGTGTTGCACTTTGACTAACATTCCCACGGAGCAGCCTGAAGGGGTCCCCGCCGTTCGCCGACTCACAGTTTCGTGGCAGGACCAATGGAGTCGTCTGCCGCAATCTGGCCGCAACGATGGATTCAATTTCCCGCCAGAGTCCAGACGGCGTAAGACCTTGGACGAGTCGGCGTGATGCCGGCAATGAGCTGGGAGCTGAGACGTTTAGGGCCGGTGATTTCGTGTCTGCAATGTGCTTAGGAGTAGCACCTCATAGGCTGTCAATACCTCGCGGGGATGAATCGTCAAAACCATTTGCCAAGGAATCCGAATGTTGCGACTCTGAGCAGCTCAGTCACGGTGTCCAGTCCTGTGTGTACATTCCAAACTGTTATCTCTTCTAGAACTCATTTGAATGCTGTAGACGCGAACAATGCGCACATTAGCACCTGCCGATTCGATAGTACTCAATGTGCACACCCGTAAAGACCTCGAGCACTGATCCTATCGTTATTGAAAGTGTACTTCTACACTGTGGTGACCGCAGCCTCGGTGCCATACAAACTGGAGTCGCCGTCGAATGGCCGAGCAAAAGCACAAATCTCCGTATTCCGGGGTCCCTCCTTTAGCATTCCACGTCGCCTGAGGGTTCACAGCACCAAATGCACCCGATCTGACGGAGAGGACCTTGCTGGTGTCTTTGGTGGAAATCGGGCATGTCTGGCCGACTCTGGAGTACGGGACTTCCGGAGGGCGTGGTCTTGCAGTTGATCGGCGAGGTATCAATCGGTTTCGCGTGTCGTTTTGCTTCGTCGAAGCAAAATCTCAAGAGATACAAGTCTTCCATATGCTCGGCTCTCGAGAATTACAGACGCACCTGAGCGATCGTTCTACTCGTTGTGCGCAACAACCACTCGTAGTAACGGGCTCGACCGCCATTACTTCATCTTCAGCTCTACAATGCGCCACTTCGAAGTGACTCAGGGAAGAAAAGCTACGAATGCCGGAGGCTATGTGCAGAGGATTTGAATGACATCACTGGCGCACGATCAATAGTCGCGGTCATCGTGTCTCAAAAGGACGGTCAAGCACTCCGTACAAAATCCCAAACGCGAAAGGCTCAAGATGCCTATGGTCAACATCAGCCCGAAGACAGGTCCAGCCGAAGTTCACTACACGATTTCCACTCCATCGTGTCCCTCCGCTGACAAGATCGACCCAACACTTCCGACAATTATCTTCCTGCACCCCGTATACCTCGGCCAGTTTGCATTTCACCGTAGGTGCAATCCTCGACTTTCAGGCGCAGTCTTATATTCCCCCATATAACTCTAGCCCAGTTCTCGGATCGCCAGCTGCGCAGGTTCAATCTGATTGGCATCGACATGAGACTTCATGGTTTCACGAAAGGAGTCATGAGCCTTGATTGGCGCAGAGAGGATGCAGCCGATGACCTCGCAGCTTTCATGGCAAGTTCTACGAGCTATAGTGCCACGCTTCCTCCCTTTATGACCGGCTTCTCTTTTCTAGGACGCGATTGATCTTCCGCCTTGCCACATCGTAGGGGTATGCATGGGGTCGTGCGTTGCACTAGAGATGGGCGTCTCATATCCCGATAAAGTCCTATCGCTGTTCCTCATTGCCCCTCTTCCATTAGTTGAGGTACAATTTTATTCACGACCACTGAGATTCCGCAACTGACGCACTTTTAAAGCCCCGAGAAGTCACAGATGGACGCCAGGAGATTTATGACTTCTGGGTTCAGGGCTGGAGTAAGTATCCTGACCTGGACGAGGCCGCCTTCAAGGAAGCTTTGGTCGGTGGAAGCCAGCTTGCGTACAACAACGTTCACACCACATTCAGCGACGCGTACGTTTTGACTCCTGTTCATATGTGCTTCCTAAAGACTCCTCCTCCCCCTCCCAATCAGGCTGACTGAGTATACTATCCCGCAAGGCATGCGAAATTACAACCGAGACAGATTGGATGAATATCACACAATGAGCGTGAAGTTCTTTGCTGACCGTACGCCTCACTCGCTTGAGAAGCTCCGCAGAATCAAATTTCCGGTGCGACTGGTTCAATGCGGTGGCGACGTCGCGTATCCTATCGCCTTTGCCCAGGAGCTCCTTCAACGCCTGCTCGATGCTGGAGTGGACGCTGATCTTGATGTTGTTGAGGGTGCCCCGCATTTCGGAACAGTGACACACTTCAAAGAGTGTGTATCAGGTCCCTTGATGAGCATGCCTGCATATTCATTGATGTTTCTTTCCCAGATTCAATCCACGAATACACGACTTCATCATCTCCCACACGACAGATGATGTACCACCCGCACCAAAGGTGGTCACGTCCCCCTTCGACCTCGTCTCGTTAGACTTAGACTGGACGCCAGAGACCGACGAGATGACGTACATCGACCTTGAAGACTGGCAACGCGAGTACAGTTTTGATTTCCGTGCGGCGCTGGATTGGGCGTACCCACTCCCTCCGTAGACGTACTACCCAGTCGTCAAAGTATTATGACGTTGCGTTGATCCTACCGTCTACTCCATTCCAAGTCTCTCATATTAGCCCTCCTAACACTCCCATATCGTGTGCTGTCATTCCTGGCTTCGTATTCCTGCCTCTTGCGGATCCCTCCTCAAGCACCGTGTCCACGTCACCGCTAGAGGGCTCACAGATGCTCACAGTTGCTGTTCCCTCCCACAAGAATATTCTGTGTCGTGGCCCTGCTCGCGCCTTTCGTGGGGTTGCCGGTCTGCCATGTATCTGTGTTTTGACGCGTTGGTAGCGTATTCGGTGGAGTGGCCATGCACAGCTGGTTCGCGGACTTGCAATATAATATTTACAAGGTGACTCTGGTTCCGCGAAGGTCAAGACTTGAAAGAGACAGACCTCCAGCCCCATACAGTGGGCCTCGTCCGATTCTATTTTGCACGGCAAACGTCGAACGAAGTGCAATCGGGGCCAGTGACGTCATAGCAATTCCCTTTGGCCATCACCCATGCAATGGAACACAATGTCTCAAAAGGACGACGGGTTCACATGGGCAGACATCACCACAGAAATCCCCAAACCTTCGAGAGGCCCACGATGCCTATGGTCAGCATCAACCCGAAGGCAGGGAGTCCAGCCAATGTGCACTACACGATTTCCACTCCGTCATGTCCCTCCGCCGACAAAATCGAACAAAAACTTCCGACAGTCATTTTCCTGCACCCCGTATACCTCAGCCAGGTTGCATTTCATCGTAGGGGCAATTGTCTACTTTCAGGCGCAGTCTAACACTTATTCCTGCATATTTGAATTTTGAACTCTAGCTCAGTTCGCGGATCGTCGCCTGCGCAGATTCAATATGATTGGCGTGGACGCGAGACTTCATGGCTTTACGAATGGAGTCGTGAGTCGTGATTGGCGCAGAGAAGATGCAGCTGACGACCTCGCAGCTTTTATGGCAAGTCCAACATATAGCGCCACACTTCTCTCCTATATGATCTGCTTCCATTTGTGTAGGACGCGTTGAATCTTCCCTCCTGTCACATTGTAGGGATGTGTATGGGATCGTGCATTGCCCTGCAAATGGGTATTTCATACCCCGACAAAGTCCTGTCTCTGTACCTCATTTCCCCTCCTGCATTAGAAGAGGTAAGTACAGTTTCTGACAGCTTCATTCACGGTAAATCTGGTCCCGCAGCTGACGCACTTTTAAAGCCTCGGGAAGTCACAGAAGGACGTCAGGAGATTTATGACCTCTGGGTTCACGGCTGGCGTAATTACCCTGACCTGGACGAGGCCGCCTTTAAGGATGTTTTGACCGGTGGACACCAGCTTGCATACAACAACGTTTGCACCACATTCAACGACGCGTGCGTTTTGACTCTTTTTCGTGTGGGCCGAGTCCTAAAGTCTCCTCCTCCTTATTGGCAGACTGACTGAATTCACTATCCCGCTCGACATGCGAAATTACAACCGAGACAGATTCGAGGAATTTCATACAACAAGTGTGAAGTTTTTTGCTGACCACGCGCCTCACTCTCTTGAGCAGCTCCGTAGACTCAAATCTCCTGTGCAACTGGTTCAATGTGGTGGAGACGTTGCGTATCCTATCGCTCTCGCCCAGCGACTCCTTTACCTCATGCTCAGTGCTGGAGTCGATGCTGAGCTTGACGTCGTTGATGGTGCCCCGCATTTCGGAACAGTGACGCATTTCAAAGAGTGTGTATCATTAATTTTTCTGACTGTCCACTCAATGTTCAATGCTCGTCAACTTTCTTCCCCAGATTCAATCCCAGAATACACGACTTTATCATCTCCCACACGACAGAGGATGTGCCACCTGTACCAAATGCGGCCACGTCCCCCTTTGACCTCGTCTCGCTAGACTGGACGCCAGAGACCGACGAGATAACCTATGTGGATCTTGAAGACTGGCAACGCGAGTACAGTTTTGATTTCCGCGCAGCGCTGGATTGGGCCTACCCGCCCCACAAATGTAACACCCAGGCACCAAAGTAATGATGGCGTTGCTGATCCCACATTGGACACAAGGAAGTCGGCGAACGCCGCAAGCAGCCCGAAATAAGCACGTTCGAATTTGATGTAACAGACCACAGAACCACGAAGACAAGGTCTTTGTGAGACTCAACCTGCCCCCATACACCTCAGATGAATATATTTTTCCATGTGTTCTCAGGAAATACGCATTGTAATCGGGAAGGGCTGCAACATTCAAGGCATTAGTTAGAAGTGGCTTGTATAGAAAGTCGTTGACGCGCCTATGATCGTGATGACGGGGTAAGGAATACCTTCAGCGTCACACAGAAATTTCTCGATAATGTGGTAGTAGAGATTTCTGCCAAAGGTCGGACCGTTATAGAAGCGCACAAAATTCCCCAGAGTAGCCGGCTTCGTGGCAAGTTTGCCCTTAAAAGCGAGTAAGGAGAAACTGGGAGCGTGAACAATAAAAGAGCTCACAACATAGTCCTCCTCCATGTCAATAGACAGCTTCGCTAGATGTAGAGAGCTTCAAGGTCTGAATGATGTTGTGGCCTTCGTAAGGAGCGTCTTCATGCCGGATCTGGCGAACAAGAATGCTATGCCGAGGAGAGCGTATTAGGCGATAGTACCAGACAGATATCTCGGACTCACCGTCTCGCGATCGGTTGAGATGACGGCCTTTCAATAGACAGAACACTCGTTTCCTCACGTGCAGCGTCCTCCCATTGTCTGTGACTTTTCCACTGCTGCATGAGTCCTTTGTAGTCGGAATTCCCTAGATTACCATGAATAGTGCAACAAAATTAGTGTTTTTGAACAGAGCTAGCACAGGTGTGTGCTGTCAACATACTCAAGACACGACCGCAACAGGTCAGCGGAAATTCGGTGACTCCATATGACATCCAGTATAGATGCTTCACGCTCCCTACAAACCTAAAATTTAAAAAGTTTATGTCAGTGGACTTAACCAAGAGGCCTTCGCGTGAGACGGTGTAGATTCACCGATTAGTTAAATCAGGACTGAGAGTCATGTCTTAAACCATGCTATCCCTCATAATACTTTGACCTCTCGCGAAGTTTCGGCAGTGACCACTCCTGATTGAACAGGATGTCGCATGTATTTCTTCACCCCAGAATTGAAAGAATCCTCCTCTACCAGATCAAGGACCCCTTGTAGAGCAGTGGACCGGATGGCTACGGATGGGACAGGCGAGATCTGTAAAGATAACAGAGGGGTAACCTCAGTGTGTGTGGAATCACTATAATGTATTGTAGTACCTGTAAAGATAACAGAGGGGTACTACGAAATATCAGTAAGTAAGTAATGAATGAATATAGTTAGGACTTACACCTCAGTGTGTGTGGAATCACTGAGGTGTGAGGACGAAGATTTCGCAACGAAAATGGTATGATTATGTAAGATTGATGGTAGCCGAATGTCGAGACATTCGGCTAATTGTGGCGGCCATACTCGCCCAACACTCCCCCTCGAG
>JABCKV010000264.1:0-22327 GCA_018282005.1 Asterophora parasitica
CACAACATTGTCATCAACTGTAGGTGTTGATTCAGACTAATCTTTGTATTATGCTGATTGGATGCGGATTGCGTTATTTAACGCCAGTGACATTCTGTGAGTATTCTCTGCATCTGCTCGAGAAGACCATCATGCTGATGTTCATGTCGCTTGATAATAGGCGGAGATTGGGCTGGCGCTGTCTACGGCTCTTCTGGGTGCCCATCCACCTGCGAAGGTAACGTTCTCCTTTCTTGATGCACCCGAGCTTTGAACTCACTAGGAACCAGACTACGTCAACCGCAACCCCGGCGCATTCTCCAATGCCTACTTCGACATCCAGTCCCTCAAGGTCTACACCTAAACAGGACGATGCTTTCGATGGACGTATTTCGTGGACATATGCAAAATTTGAGCTGCATATAGGGGAGAAATCAAAGGGAAATTGTACAACCAGCTTCTGTATGTATTCAACGTGTACTAGAATTTTCTCATGGCTCGGCCTCCAATTTTTTCCACTTGAAGTTCGAGTCGTCAGCGCCGTTCTCCTCGAAGAAACCTAGAAAGCACATATGGATGTCGAGTGAGCTTATCCTTGTAAACTTGTCGCTACAAGGATCACATACTGCAGTGTTGATATTGAAAGGACGCGCCAGCGGCTTAGCCCCCTCTTCTCTCGTATCCATTGACTCGATCTACTAGTCAACAATGTACTACGATGCCTTGCCAATGCCTCAGCTAGTGTTCAGAATCCACCGATGATCTCTGCTTCGAAAAGGTTCTAATCCACCACTCGCTGTCCCCATAAAACAGGGTAAGCACTACCAAGTCGCAAAGCATGGCCGGATACGTCGCCCGATCGACGACAAATACTGTGCGACAAAATCCTCAACCAGTACTTCAGGACTTAGGAACGATGACCTTTTTTCCACCGAAGAACTTCAACGAATTCTCGCGGCCGAGCGCGAACGGAGAGAACTGGACTGGGACATTACACTTTTAACCACGAAGTAGTGGAAGGCAGAAGAGAACACCCGGAAGCTCCGGATAGCCCTTGCACCACACAAACGTCTACGTTCCCTTGCTCTCCCCCACACTGACATCCGAAAAAGAGAATGCTGACAAAGTTTGTCGTGGGTTGTTCAACAGTCTATGTTCAAGGCATCACGCCGTCACGCGCGCTCATAAGTGCTGGAAACTGGAACTAAAGACGAGTCATGACTTCAAGAAAACTGATAGATGTATTTATTGAAGATAGATTGACTACTACACGTAACAGAGCACGGTAGATACCGGGTCCGCTCCAATGGATCCCCAGGAGCGCCGAGCAGTGCGGCATGGGCTTTGCAGATGATGTTCGTACTTGTCGTCGTTGACATGGTGTGTGGGGTGGGATGTGCAGCGGTGTGGTGATAGTGAACAAGGTGGTGCGCGGCCGCAGCGAGGGTGACACGAGAACCTCATCATGGTGCCCATGCCATACCTGTGAAGGATCTGAAAGAAAAGTGTGATTAACGAAGGCACTGTAGGGCACCGGTAACGCGGCCGCGGGCGTCGCGCGTAGTGACGTAGGGGAGGGGTGTCGTTTGTATGTCAGATGAATTCGCTGACATGGCACGCGCGAGAGACGTACCGTAAGGCTCTCCCCCTGCCCTTTGTCCTCTTTCACCTTTACCCCAATGCGCATTTGCAGTGTGTTGGCGCACGTGTCCAGCGCATCCATTCTTGTTGCGGCTGTAGTCGTAAGAGAGAGTCTCGGGCCTAGGTAGTGGGGGCATGTTCGAGGGTGGTGGTCGAGGTGAATGGTGTTTGAATGAACGGTGGGAATCTGATGTCAGCATCCTTCCATTTTTCGAATGTGAGGAGAATTGGGCCAGTTCAAATGTCTTCCCGTGGAACTACTGGCCGAGATCTTCATCCACTGTACATCCAAACAGACTTCCCTTGTCTTCGTCCCACCAAACCCGGCTCAGGGCTCCTGGGTCATCGGCCAGGTGTGCTCATTATGGAGACGCCTTTCCCGAAACGAACCCAGACTTTGGCAACTTGACGTCATCAACCCCCATCCCTATCTTCCAGAAATCCTCGACCTTTTTCAACCAGCCGCATTCGCCTCGTTTTCGTTTGACGCGTGTAGATTATCTGGGGGCCCCTGGCCTCCGGCAGTCCTTCGAACATCCGTTCGGGGCATTTTTCCCGTTCTGGAGCACGTCATCGACCTCAAGTTGCAAATGCCTATTCGCGCGTTCGATTATCTGTGGAGGCATGTCCATCCACAAGCCTTTGTGTCGCTAGAGAGGACAGAGCTCTCCATTATCCATGTGATTCGCCGGGATGGGTACCACAAGTCTCCGTGGTGGGCTTGACCTTGCTCGGAACCTCCGGCACCTGACCCTCTCCTGTGCAGAGGCATTGGGGCCATTCCTACTCTGCATCGATTTTTCGTGGCACCGGCTTGTGTCCCTCGATATATCTGGGGTACGCGGTGCTACCAACGAGACGGTGTTTCGCTGTCTGGCTAGATGCGGTGTGCTCGAGACGCTCTTTGCCACGTTCGAAGAGTGTGACAATATCATCCCCCTTATCTCTGGAGCGCTGTGTGGCATGCCGCACCTTCATACCGTCACTTTTCAAACTTCTTCAACTCGCTCATCACAGGCCTTGCCTTCTAACCCAGCAAGCTCGCTTTCATTATTGCCCATCACGGAGGGAGCAGGCTGGGAACATAATATTTCTGTCCTTGATCTGGGGTCTCGCGACGGCAGCATCGTCCATGGGATCCTTATGGACTGCGTTAGCTTGACCAATCTAAATTACGACCCCCCCCCCCCTCCGCCGCCAGTTACACCACCTTCAATGGGAATCTCCTTCTCCCGTACCTACACACCATCGAATTGGTCTCTGGCATTAAATGCCCTTGGATTTTCCGATCTCTCGTTCTACCTTCACTCAGAAGTATCACGATCGACCTCAAAGCCCACACATGGACGTAGCAACACGAAGACGCCGACGTCACATCAATATCCTATATGATCTCATCCTCCGGGCGTTCGATTTCTTCATTTGAGATTCTTCACGATCGTTGGCCCCACAGCGGTCTGCATACACTCCTATGCGCTATACCCAGTGTGCGCAGGGCGCGTATAGATTGTGTCTCGTATTTTTGGAAAGACGACATCTTCGAGGGATTTGAGCACAGGGAGGTGCTCCCCTGCATCGAGGATATGGATCTGAGCATGTACGCTCCCGGTTTTTTGGATATGGTGGAGAAGCAGGTCGAGTGGGAAAAGAGCCGTAGGGGGAGTATGACACTGCGTCGTGCCCAAGGCATGTGGAGTGGGATGACATACGAGAAGCTGAAAGACCGTTTGGAGGGCCTCATGGAGAAGTACGGGGTAGAGTTTCCCGCATTCTCATAACATGTTGGAGAGAGAGAGATTATTTCTATGTTTTGTCTGTGAGCTCCCTCCTACGGTTCCTATGTATTCGCAATTGATGGAAAACGTGTCGGCATCGTGCCCTGCAGCACTAGAGGGCCTAGCCATCCAAGTACGGGATGCCCCAAACCCCGCGCGGTATCTGGACCAACGCATTCTGATTGCATCTATCCGACTGACCAGCGTAATTTCACATTAATCGACCTTTTCAACGTGAGATTTGTAACTCTTTTACCGTGATCGCCACTGAGTACTGAGCAGCCGACTTCGGGCGTGGCAGAATATTTGCTATCCGACTCAGGACCTGCCCCGAGTCCCCCGATGCCCACGAGGTTGAGTTTCGAGCGCTCGGCGAATAATTATCAGTCATCATGACTCCAACGTCGTGTCGTGAGCAACACCAAACCCTCTATCCTCCTGCACATTGAGTCATTCGGACGTGGTATGCAGCTGCCTCCGTCCACACTGGTACACTTGGCTCATCGCGGAAGACTCGATAAAGCGACGGTCGAGCGCCAAAGGCTGTGTGTATAGCCACAGACATGCTCCTAAGCAGGATGGAGGAAAAGTTTATTTCTTTGTGAATGACTCCCAGATGATGCAAAATTCCGTGTTGCAAGTCTTAGTAAATGTGAGATGCACCGCATCAAAATTAGCGCCAGAGTCAGCATCCCTCAGAGGCTTACCCATCAATAGCAGGTTAGCCCCTTGAAGCTGTCCCTCCACAGACAAATCATTGACACAGTGCCCCTCCTCGACTAGTATCGAGCGGGGAGCCGTCGCATTAGTGTGCCACTCATCTTATTTTAATTTAGATGACCGGCTACATCGTGTCAGTGCTATAAAACACTCATGCTGGTCAGTTTCCTTCAGCCTTGACCTGATTATGGGCCAACCAGATGCTAGTACACAGAAGGACTCGTCGTCTTCAGACGGAGATGGACGCTTTATCACATCCAATCAAATGGGCGTTTGGCAGTTTTGGACTTTCAAGCAATCACGATTCGATCCACAGGCGAACTTGGATGAATTTGTGTCTGGCTTGAAGCTTTTTCGTCGTCTCGTGCTCGATATTTCCTCCTTCGCGCCGAAGATGTTGATCCTTTTTATTCTGTCGAAGCTTTGGGAGGGTGTGGAATCTGCTCTGTTGATGCATCTATCTTCGCAGTTGCTTCGCATTGTGAGTTTGTTTCATTATGATTGCGCTTCAATTTTTCAGGCCTCACAATCTCCATTAGATGGAACTCGGTGTGCGCGAGGGCAAGGTGGATACTTGGGCGATCTACACGGCTGTAGCGAGCTGCCTTTTGTGCTCCGCCTTCTTTGCTGTCTTGAATTGGTGGACGTGAGCTTATCTTCCTATACATACTTCGTATCAGTGATTTATCTATCTTCCGTGGCTTTCACCTGCAGAAGCCATACCATCCCCGCTTTTCGCTCTCGAATTATGCAATATTACGAAATTCACCTCATGCAGGGTACGTCTCATTTCACGTAGATTCAATCTCCCTGACCCCTAAAATAGCACGCCTTCGTCTTGACCTCTCGTCTGCCCAAGGTATGTAAGAAGATTGAGCTCTAAATGTTTCGAATACTCGTCTGACATCCCTCAAAAGATCCCGACAACAATGTCAACATTTCTGCCTACGACGCCTGGACCGCCTTTGAGGCCATCGTGGCCTTCTTCGGTCAGATTCTGACGTCCGTCAGTCAGCTTATCCTCATCGTACACATCTCACGTTCGAATGGCGGCCTCTTATTTGCCGTCCTCTGTATTGCGAAACCTTTCCTGCGTATTTTCTTCACCAAGAGTGTGTGGTCAAAGAGTAGGTGGCTCTGTCGGCTGTTATCCATCCCGCGCCAATTTCCATTTCAGTGTTCCTTGTCAGCAAGAATAATGAGGATTCGTTGCGAATGGAGAGGCTAGCTGCACTGACTTCGGATTACTACAGGCAAGATTATATCGCTGGCAACCTTGGGAGTCATATCCTTTCTGGTCTGTCTTTTTGTTCCTTCGATTGTCATCCTCTTTGCTCAAAGTTTGCAGAGTATAAGCATGCGCAGGAACGTCTCGGCGATACGTGCACTGATGAGTTCTGGGAGCAGTTTGAGAGGAGGGATACACCCGTTTTTGACGTAGTGTCTTCACTGGCTGGAGACCTTCCCATGGTATGTCTTCGATACTCGTACGTCTTCATTGAATGCTGTCAAACCGAACCTTTTCAGATCTACTGCGCCGTAAATGTTATAGCCAATCCATCAACGTTCTCCGTTGCTTCGATCGCGGTTCTTCAGGCGTCTTCTGCCACGTTGCGCTACTCGCTGCAAGTGATCTCCCAGCAAGGCAGGTCTTTTCAGCGCCACGTCAGCAAATTGAAAAACCTTTACGCCGTGGCGGAGAGGGAGAGCAAGCTAAAGGATGGAGAACTGCCATATCCCGCAGCTAAGAGCGAAAGTGTGGATGGAATGGCATTTACACTACAGTATGTCAAATCTGACTTCTCTCTGTCACCGTTCCTAACATGTATTTCTGCTCAAGGGACGTCACTTTCTCGTATCCAGGAAGCAAAAGCAAATCCCCCGCCCTGAAGCACATCTCCCTATCGATCAAACCTGGCGCACTAGTTGTCATTGTCGGGGCAAATGGAAGTGGTAAATCCACCATAATCAAGCTCCTAACACGCCTGTACGACGTGACCTCCGGTACAATCCTTGTCGACTCCGTACCCGTACAGGAATTTCGATCTTCCGACCTTCGACAGGCAATGGCGACATTCACGCAGGATCACCACATCTATCCGCTCTCCCTGTACGAGAACATCGCGCTTGGAAACCCGGCTGTTGCGAGTGATGCGGCGCTGGTGGAGAACGCCGCCCAGCAGGGCGGCGCAGCCGAGTTCATGGGAAAGCTCGCGGATGGGATGAAGACTATGCTGGAGCCGCGTAATAGCGCCTACCCTATGAACATCCCAAATGACCCCGAGCATCCGCTCAGGAAGCAAATGAACAAGCTGTCTAAGAAGATCGAAATATCTGGCGGGGAGAAACAGCGACTGGTTGCGTATGTGTTCTATAATCTATCCCCGTCAAAAATGACTGACAGGCTATCCTTGTAGCTCTCGGACGTTCATGCACCTTAGCTCCGGCAAGGTCAAGTTTGTTGCCGTCGACGAGCCGAGCTCTGCGCTGGATCCGGAGGGCGAGTTCCAGCTCTTCGAGCGTCTCGTTACAGGACGGGCAGGCAAGACGATGGTCTGTGTCACCCACCGATTTGGGCATCTCACAAAGCACGCCGATTTGATCGTGTACGTACTTCTCCGAGCCTCTTTCTCTTTCTGTTGAACAACCAATTTTCCTCTTCGTAGATGTATGAAGGACGGTATGGTGGCAGAGTCAGGGTCCCATGGGGAGCTGATGAAGCTCGAGGGCGAGTACGCAAAGCTGTATCAGATACAGGCGGATGCATTCTCCGCGACGGAGAGTTCCTAAAGAATGAGTAAACAGGGACAATGGGACCATAGCGCACCAGAATCCTAGAAATTCACCACCGTCCGCGGACCAGCAGTACATCAGAAAGATTGGGAACTGCACCATGATCCTAGATAGCTGTCGATGAATTTCCGTCTGTATGACGTACCAGTCACAGATGAGCACGATGCGCAGGGGATGAGGCTACTCACATTGTAATCCAAGATTGGGTGTCTTCAAGACGGCCACATTCAGTCTGTGTTTCTCCTTCATCGTATGATTCGTATCGAGCGCAATCGCGATACAACGGCAACGTCAGGACAGGAAACAAATAGGGACACAAAACGGAGATTCGGTGCAAGACGTGACTTGAGCGAAGAGTCCGAGGCAAGCTCTGGTCAA
Organism: Asterophora parasitica; assembly: GCA_018282005.1. NCBI lineage: Eukaryota > Fungi > Basidiomycota > Agaricomycetes > Agaricales > Lyophyllaceae > Asterophora > Asterophora parasitica. The sequence continues at coordinate 7,287 of JABCKV010000264.1, forward strand.
CTTGCCTACCGACCTGCTTGCTCCGCCTCCAAACACTTCCTCACTCCAGAGATATCTGCTTCCTTGGGTTAACCTCAACATCCCCTGCCTTGCGTGCTTCCATGAACATCCATTCCCGAATCAAATACCTCCATTTCATTCTCCCAGACTCTGAGGTTCCAAGTTGAACGCTCTCGATATCTGGATCAGCAAATATACCCCTGCGCCTCAGTCTGGTGCGCGTTGGAACATAGAAAAACGTCCCGGACGCGGTAGTTATGGGAAGTCGTGGGCGGGAAAAAAATAGGGTGAAACTGGGCAGGCGAGCGAATTAGGTAAGTACTAGTGCATGGAAGAAAAGTGATATTAGTGCTCAGAACGGGGGACAGGCGATGGTAGCAATAGGTAGAACGTACAACGACGTCCTGAACAGCTGGAACCAGGTACCACCGCCAGACTTGCCACTTTCCACCTCGATGATCGAGCTCCGTCGCTAAAGCTGATGGAGGGATGGAGGAACAGGTTCAGTGCCGAGGCGCCGAGCACGTCACGTTGGTGGCTATGCCCATTGCTGACGTGTTATTTCAATTTGTCTTAAGACACGACCTCGTACTTAAGTCGATGTGGAGCGAGGAACGAGGACAGAGGTTCGGAAACGTCACTGCTTCGAGTCCCGACAACGTCACGTCGCGTTGGTGGCTATGCCATTGTTGACGTGTTGTTGGGCTCATAGTTTTCTCATTTGCCCCCGGCGTATCTAATCTATAATCCCATTCACGCGCGCCACAGCCAGCTTCACTGTGACAAAACCAATTGCCAGAACCACTCCGGATCGGCAAACCACGCGCCGCCATACCCCCACCCACGCTCGCCAACCTCAAATCCCTCGAGGTCTGCATCCCAACTGATGACACCATACGTCACTTCTCCACTCTCGACTCCGGTGTCGAGCACCAGCGCTGGCACACCGCAACACCAGACAGTCTCGCCGCGCTTCTCCAGACATGGTACAAGCGCCAGTCGCCGTCGCCGTTCCGCCACGCAGCTGTGTACACCCACGGACTCATTGGCAACGACCCAATTCACGGGGCTCCAGTTAGCCGTCCCCTGAGCTTCATTGACCGTCTAAAGTCGCTCCTCCGGGATTGTCTTTTCAATGAGACAACCAACCCCTCAGGTCTTATCCTTCACACGAAGGCCTCGAATGTTCAGGAATACAACAGAGTCCATCCGTTCACACATTCGGACGTGCATGATGAAGACGCGGAGCGCCGTATGGGGAGGTATGGGTACTTCGTCGGAACGACGCAGTGAATTGTTGGATAATCTTTTTGATGGTTGGTTGGATGCATGAAGGTGATCTACGAGTATGGTAAATTAATTAATTAATATTTGCTTTGCGTCCCTGCCAGCCAGAGAGGACCGATTTTCCTCATAAGGTGCAAAGGTGCACGCTCATGCATGCGCAATACGTGAGTCCCTCAATCTGTAGGGACACAGCCTGAGTGTAGCGAGCTAGAGTAAGTTGGATTTTTGTTCGATCGGTGTCGAGTCGCCGAGGCATCCTGGCCCCCCAGCGCCGGCGTGTCGGCATCGGGTCAGTGTCGAGTTCAGAGGTAGGATTGTGGATCTGGGTGGTATGAGCATAGTTGTCGTTTTGAGCACAGTCAAGGGTTGGTTATGATCGTGTGTCGTGGAGCACGGGGAGAGATATTAGACGCGACGATGAAACGCGTCGTCATGATATCCTTTTGCTCACTGCTCAGGCCCTCGTTGATGATTCTGAGGTGCGAACAGTTGGACAAGGGGTAAGTACTCCGATAATGGCGACGATGTACACTGACAGAGGATGAGGAAGCAAACAAACGACAAGTACCCAGCAAAGTCATAAACTCACACTTGACGTCTAGTAAAACCGTTAATGCGCCACTTCCAAAGGCCATAATACGGCGACAAAAACACATGCGGTGTCGGTCCAAGAACTTCTTCGCCTCATCCTCCCTTTCCGTGCACAACAGATATGCATTCTCAATATGCTGCGCCTGCGTGATGAGCATATACCATTCCTGGAACTGCTCCCCGACATCCCCGACCTCCACAGGCTTGGTGACCTGCAGTCGCCGAGTCCCTCTCCTCCCGTGTGTATTCACCGACGTCGGCGTAGGACGCGACTCCGAGGATCTGCGCGTGCCATGCTTGCATCTTGCTGAGGTGCACGGCGAGCCCTCGGATACGCGTGGAGCGTCGGTCGCCGGTGCGCGAGAATGGATGCACGGCTAGGGGTTGATGGACTTTTGAGATTGTGCCAGCGAGTGTCGCCTGTGGGGATGTCGGACGAAGAAGCTCCTGAGGAGCGTTTGGGCTGGTGCATGGTCGGTTCGAGTTCCTGGTGGCGAGAGAACGAGTCTATAACGCAACATCGAGTCGATAGTAAATAAGGCACGATGAAACGCCTGAAACGCATGCGGCACACTTACCCGTTTGGGAGATCTGGGTAGAGTGACGATAAGACGCAGCGCATATGCTTTTGCTCACCCTCGTTGATGCAACGTTGATCATTTACACCCAACGAAACGCACGCTAACTGAGATGCGAAAAATTGGGTACTCCTATTCTGGCGATTACAGTGTACACCGACAGAGACAGTGAGGAAGAAAACAAACGACAAGTACCAAGGAAGCACCAAGTAAGGTCAATCCAGAAAGGTCATAAATTTATACTTGACATCTAAAAAGACCGTTAATGCGTTACCGCAGTACTAGTCAAAAAGGCATACGGTGTCGGTCCATCCTCCCTTTCCGTCCACACAAACGCGAGAATGTCGTGCGCGGGCATCCCAAGACATGCATTCTCGATGTGCTGCTCCTGTGTGACGAGCATATACCATTCGTCGAACTGCTCTCCGATAGTCCTGACAGTCACAGGCTTGGTGACCTGCCAAATCGCCCAGTCCATCTCCTCCCGGGTGTCTTCGTCGACGTCGTCGTAGGACGCGACTCCGAGAATGCGTGCGTGCCATGCCTGTATCTCGCTAAAGCGCACTGCGAGGCCGCCGATGCGCCTTCTGCGCGAGTCGCCGGTGCGAGAGAATGGATGCACGGCTAGGGGTGGATGGACTGTTGAGATTGTGGAGGTCCTGTCAGTGTCACTTCTGGGGGTGTCGGACGAAGAGCTTTCGGACTGGCGCATGGTCGGGTCGAGCTAGTCTTCCGTGGTGAACGAGTCTATAATTACTCACGGCAAGACCGGCGCGTCTGATGAAACGCGTGCCACGCGTATTTGAATATCAATTGGACCCGATCAGGCAATCAACAAATTGCAATCATCAATTCGTCGCTCTCCCAACCCTCCCCACCACCACCACCACCAACCATGGTCCTCCCCACGCTCTTTACCAATACCAGCCCCCTCCTTCTTCTTCTCCTCGTTCTGCGATTCGTCGCCGTCGGCGCACAGACTGTCTCCGACCTCCCGCCCTGCGCTAGGGACTGCGCGAGTACTGCTGCTACTGCTACGGGTTGCTCCCAGTGCGTACCAGGCTGCTTCGTTCGATGTCGATGTTGATTCTTTGATGATTTGATTGTGCATGTAGGACAGACGCAGCATGCCTCTGCCGCACGCCTTTCGTCGACGCGACGCTGCAGTGCGCGAGCAAAGTGTGTTCTAAGGAGGACTTTGGATCGTCCAATGGCGTTCTCGCGTTACTTTGCAGTAATGGTGCGTCTTTCTCTCTGCTTTCCTTCCTCCTCACTAATTATGATCACCACCACATCAGTCGCCCCACCCATCGCCTCCTCCTCTTCCTCCCCACCCGGCCCGCCACCCGCACCAACCGTGACCAACACCCAAACAGCTTCTCCCCAACCCGTGCCCACCTCCTCCCCGTCCAACATCAGCACCGTCCCTGGGCCCCTCACTACGACTCTCCCGCCCCTTACCACTTCTACCGGTACCCCACCCTCGTCGTCCGCCCCTACGCCATCCTCCGCTACCTTGGATAATCTCAATCCGAACGTGAATACGAGTACGAACGTGATCTCCAGCACCAACGCACTCGCACCGACGACTCTCTCGCTCCCCGAGACGGCGCTCGAGCCGAGTAGTACTGTCGTGGTTGTTAGCACCGTCGCACCGCAGTCGTTCGCGCCCCCCTCCTCGAACGGCCTCGACTCTAGAGCCTGATTTGACTAGTGAGTGCACGCGGGTCTCGTGGGCTCGACCCCCACAGATCCGTATGGCAAGTATCTGATTGGCTCGTGTCCCAAGTTTTTATTCTGCTCATTGCTCATATCTTTCATATGCATAGGAGCAGCCTCACTGCGGGCATCGAAGGACTGCGGGTCCATTGTACGTTCGACCCCCTGCCACGGATCTAATCATGCATATATACTTGGGTTTTGGTACTTCTTTTTGTTGTTTTGTTTGCATGCTTGCCCCTCAAGCCTCAGGACTCAGTCAGGCCTCTGAGATATCCCGCATACCAAGTACCAACTCAACACCGACTTGCCTGGCTGGTCTCATGCACGGATACATTGACAATCGGGCTGGTGTCCTGCAGCAGGTACGATTCCTCCTGCTAAGTAGCTGGGGTAATGGTTTTAGCTCGGTTGCCTCTCGAATCTCGACTCGTCTCGATACCTCGTGCTGAGTGCATTTGACATCAGGCTAGTGGCGGACTCGACACTCACTACTCACGACGACAAGTTGACGGAACTCGCGGGTACGACCCCCCACACAGATCCAATGCTCAGACAGTGGAAGACGAATTTTGTATCCTCGTGCCCTCGCCTCTCGAACTATCACAATCCAACCACTGCTGCTACATATGGAGGTCTCGTGTAACGGGCAACTCTCCTTGGCTCTAGGACGACGGTCAGAAAGCATGCAGCGGGTTCGACCCCCGCGAGACGATCATGACTTCAAGAGGTAAATCAAGTCTTTTTCCGTCCTTGATGCTCATATCGTCGGTACCTACAGGTACCACCGAAGTTCAAGCATAGCGGCCTGGCGCACGTGAGATATCAACCTCTCCATACTCTTTGACTCTCTCCGAACTGTCAGTACCTCTGGAACGCGTGCGCGGGTCTCGTCCGCTGATCTGTATGTATAAGTGATGGCTTTTGCATCCTTGTGCCCTCGCCCCTCAATATACCACATAACTGCTGGGTCTCGTATAGCAGGGCGCAGTCCGATCTGGTTTTAGAACTCCTCCGACTGGGACGCACACGGGTTCGACCTCGACTTTGAAGCGTGCGCGGGTCTCCTGGGTTTTAGTTAGTAATTACCTAAATCATTGTCCTTTTGCATAAATAAAAACGACGTTTCTCAACTCGTCTTCTCGCATGGCCATGTAGAAATTGAGATCAAGGTCCATTAAGGTGCATATACTAAAATATGTTTATCCTGTAACTTGGCCAAATATGTTAAGTTTAAATGGATGGTCTATGCCATATGCCCTGCCCTTGAAGGCCTTGACCTTGAGGATCAGACCTGATGGGCGGGTGGCCTCATTGAAGAGACTGTCTTGGAGGATTGACTTCAGGCCAGATATGAAAGTATCAGCACGGTTTACACGAACAACGTTGTAGCCGTTCTCGCTGACTCGGAAATCGCCAGCTTCTTCATATGCATACACAGCTGCACGCTGAAATGGTGATGGGCTTTTGTTCCACCATTGGAGGAGTGCAGCAAGACTGTCAGGGGTAATGAATCGGGCTCTGTCAATGACACTGTCTCCTTCTGTGGAATCATTTTCGGTGGAATCATCTTCGGTGGAATCATCGTCATCTTCGTCATCGGCTGGCTTGTCAGCCGAGATGCAGACCTCGAATGATTTGAGGTTGTCGAGGACCGGCGCTAGGATGTCGGGAGGCCAGCCATAGCGCAGATCAGGCATATTAAGCCACGGAAGATCAATTCGGAGAATCTCCAGTAGATTGCATCCACCAAGGAATTTGAGAAAGGTGTCAAGTCTAAGGGTCATATCGCGCAGGGTTAGGCTGCGCAACAGACTCGGTGGGAATGATTCAAGAAGCTCGTCCATTAGGAGAGCAGCGTTCGAGATGATGGTAAGGTGCTGCAATGCGGGGAAAGTAAAATTCTCCAGTCGTTCCGGCAGTAGGACGTGGGACTGTTGTGTCCCCCACTGGAATGATAGGGTGAGAGTAGTGAGAGATGGGAATGTGATGTGGGGCATGATTGGCAAGTCATTTCCACCATATGTCAGCACGAAGAATCCATGCTGCAGCTGAGTACACTGGGACAATATGGAGAGCCATTGGTTCACCTGGAGCAGCTGAATCACCTTCAAGTGGGTGAGCTGACCCCATGGGAAGACGAAGTCGCTGACAAGCCAGAGCTTTATGGGTTCGATATCGAGGATTGCGCGGCGCAGGAAGGGGGCCAAAATGAAGACTTCGGTGGACGTGATCCTTCTAAGCCTCTTGCCAAATAATGGCTCGGTGGAGATATGCAGAGATTGTAATGATGAGAAAGTGCCCCTTGGAAGCTGAAATAATGTGAAAAGCGCATTCATATCAGGCCACAAAAGCTGAAGCTCGGAAATGCGGGGAAAGGATGGGAAGATGGGATCCAGTGCACCGCAGGAGAAGAGATTCTTAGGGGAAGGATACTGGTTTGGGGAACAATTGAGAGAAAATGATACACGTAAGTGTTTTGCGTTTCTGAACCACACGTCAGGTAACTTCTGTAGATTCCGCTCTTGAAGTTTCCTGGTGTCAATTGAAAGTTTCGTCCAAAGGCTGGCGCAGGCGAGTGACGCGTGCCTCCATGAGCGACAAACTTGGGATGCACTCAACAGGGTCGAAACAGGAGAGTTGATTTCCTCATAGGCATGGAAGGAAAATATGTGCGAGAGGACCTCGGCGGGGAAACGGCGAAGGGGTGCGCCAAAGGACAAGAAAGCTTTCTTTTGGGCTTTCAGAGTACTGTTCCTTTTCTTGACTCTCTGCATTTCGCGAAGAGTGGTGTTGATCTGAAGCTGAAGGGCCGAAAGGGTGCTGTTGCTGCTGTCAATTTCTTCATCCACGTGACAAATAGCAGCGGATAGGATCCCTCGCTCTGCACGACTAAGCCCAGAGTTGCTTTCGCCGAGAAGAGTAGCGAGCGTAAAGGCCTCAGCGAGCGCAGGCTCCTGTTATCATGCAACTCCATTGAGAAATATTCGTCGGACGCAAAGAGTAAAAGCACGTACGCAGTCCTGTGACAAAACCTTGAGATCAGTCTCCTCTGCGGATATATGGACGGTGTTGTGCTCGTCAGGGATGATAGGGACTATACGATGACTCGTTAGCTGACAATTACAAGTGGGACGCGCCAGCACTCACAATTCACTGCGTGAATTGAAAAGGTTGTAAGAGGATGTTTTCAAAGGTCAAAAAGTTCTCGAGTACACGTACGCAGTTTCTCCAGCTGAGATGCGATGAGCTGAGGACAAGGCGAAACCTTGCGTTGAGTGTCCGTTATTCTTGCAGCTAAAGATCTGAATTTACTTGCAGGTTTGCTTCGCAGTGCTGAGTGATACGACTCGAATGAGGGTAGCGGAGTCGCGGGTGCTGGACAGTCGAAATCTGTCGCGGTCACGCGTCACGTCGCGTTCATTCTAAGGTACTTACCACCATGACCTCCATGACTCTTGAGTTCCAGGCTGCCGGCACCTTCTAGTTTTGCCACCGTCTTCAGGCTCTTGCGCACAGTTTGTTGAGGCCTTAGAACTGGAGTCCAGGCATCGGCGTCGGTGCACAGGCTGTCTCTCAGTATGATATCCTGAGATCTGACTGACCCACCATGCACTCGGACGAATACGGCTCCTGCTCTGCTACCTTTTCTTCGTACGTCCTCATTTTTCAATGCTAAAATTGCGCAGGACCGCCAATGCTGCACTAGTGCACAAGCAACTTTAAATCGTGCCTGATCGAAGGGAGAACTTCAGCTCGTCCAACTACGTCCTTGCAGCAATCGTCAAGCAATGTGCATGTTCCTTCTCCTTCTTGTTCCCTTTGTTACATGGTGACTCTTCAAAGATTCACACCACGATTAGTCCCCGGTTAACCCTCGTCCGCGCCCCGTCCCGTCTCACCAATTCGAACCGCCACTCCTGCCCCGAGAGGGGCCAAGCAGCTCCGTCGTACCAGATTCGTTTGTGGCCCCCACGACGAATGTGCCGCCTTCTGTGCGTGGCTGGAGCCGGGTGCGTTTGTGGTTGGGTCATTGTGGGGTTGGTGCTGTGGATCAGGCAGATGAAAGAGCGGGTGGGAGGTTACGCGTTACGGCTCTCGTTCTTTGGAGCACACTCGCCTCCTGCTCGATGTACAGTTTATGTTATACGTGCAGCTACGCCTGCGGTTGGCTATCCCGCTGTTCTGTGCACTGTGTACGTGAATGTATACCCTTGCTGCCATCCTTGAGCGCGGGATTTCCGTCCACATCGCACACCGGCCATACTCCATACTCATTACCCAATAGCCCTGATATCCCGGGTACCAACTCTTCTCATACAGATATCTGGCGCAGTCCGACGTCTCTCCTTCCCCCTTCTCCTGCATCTGTACTCAATGCCTCAATGCCCAGGGACGGGTGTCGTGGTTTCGACCCCCGCGAGTCATTTTAGCATGGTGGCACACATACTTTAAACAAGCGCTTAAGTTTTGTCCTTAATGAATGCCTATGTGCATGCTCAGATATTCGGTGCCTACAGATACGTCTCGTATACCAGACTAGCGCTTCACGACTCCTCCGTGCCTCACTCAGTGCGACGAAGTCTGTCAGTGGGTTCCCTTCGCATCTAACGATTTCATTGTCTGTAGTTTTGTGGCATATTCCTGCCAGTAGGTCTCATACAGCGGGCTGGCGGAATACGACTTGGTTCCTCTGAGCATAGCCGAGAATGAGAACTGGAAGGGCCCCTTGGGTTGACCCCCGCGAGTGATCTATGCAGACTTGGAGGGCATTTCAATTTTTTATGCTTCACAACTGATCACTATCTACAGGTGTCTGGGTGTGTCTTACGGTGCGCCGACGTGGCGCAGTCCGACTCTGACTGCCTTTGATACTGTCCTTTCCCAAAACGAACACATGGCGCGGCACGGATTTCGTGGGTTCTACCCCCCGCAAATCCAATCATCGAACGGGTTTAATATTTTGCATGGCAATTGTGCCCTCGCTCCTCAATAAAACTCGTTCCCGTGGATTTTTGTATGCTCCTGTCCTCGCTCCTCGATATACCGCATACCAACTCGTAGGTCTCATAGGGTCTTTCCCCGTCTACTGTGTAGATACAAAATATCTACCGAAGGGTCCATAACAAACGGCGTCAAATCCGTGCAACTAAAGTCCTAAACATACCGATAACACAAAACCCCGCCTTGGGTATCCATGACATCCCCAATCCTCACGCGCTGCGCCAGCTCGTCCGTCTCGAGGGAGAAGTCCAGCGTGATGTCCTCGTACGGCGGGTCCGTAGTGGAGCGCCCCGAGATATCGGACATACGCCGTTGGGGGTCCGCGCGCTGCCAGGAATCCCAGATGCGGTCAAGATTCGAATGGTGCAGGACGAAAAGAGGATCTACGGAAAAGTGGTTCGTAAATTGCTTGGTCACGAAGAAATCGACAATAATGTGACACGCACCTCCAAAGCTGGCATATGTGTCCCCCATGTCGCCTCCGATAATCCGATGTCCCGCATCGTGAATCTTGACGCGCGGCGTCATAGGTCCTCCTTCAAGTTCGACACGGAACGTCTCAAAGGTCGATTGCCTGGTCGTGTTGCTCACCAACGCTGTCCTGAGGTATGGCAATAATGTGCTGTTGAAAGCACGCGTGAGGCGGTGGTTTGAGACGACGCCGCGAGGGCCGTAGGAAAGCATGTAGGACGCGAAGGGGCCGTTTCCCACATCGAGGGGGGAAGCCTGCCCGGAACGGGAGGCTGCGGGAAATGAGCCGAAGCCGAGGGTGGGGTGGAAGACAGGGGAATTGAGGAAGCTGCAGGGAGATGAACGTCAGGGACGGAGAGAATAATTAGGCGGAGGGCTCACGTTTCGGAGTCCCTTGAGTCCTGGGTCCAGTCCCAGTACCTTCGCAGCGTTTGAACAAAAAGGTTCAGGTAAGAAGAGAAATTCTCTGAACGTACGGATTTGCGCCTTGGTATCCGCACTCCCTCCTCAGTGTATTTTCGTACACGCTGAGGAACCAGCGGTGCCACGGCAGAAATTGGCCCTAGGGTGACAGAAAGATTGGGGAACATGCTGCAGGTGAACCACCGGTATGACTTACGACTTGATGTATATTAGGTGTAAAGTCGATATGAACCACTTGAAAATCGTCAAACCGGCTCTTGACCTCGGGGAACGCAGTGATGGGCGGAAGACGTTGCAGGCACTGCACCGCACGAAGGTACCCCTGTTTCTCATCCGTGCTGAGTGTTCGCCTGCAGTGGGGGATTGCATTCGGCACAAGAACAAGGCAACAGGAAAACCTACCATTCTTGCCTGCGGAGGATAGTCGAGTTGGTACAGTTGCTCGAAGCTGTTTGAGCCTCGGTTTCTAAATTATCGCTGATATCAGTGCTAGTGGTTGTGGTGTGATTGGTCTATGCACGGGGCTTACCGAGGACAAAAACCAGTGCGAGGAGAGGAACAAGAAGTGTGAGCCACGAGCGGCAGTACGGGAATGGGAGCAACATCCTTGCATCTTTTCCGCCGCAGAGAAAAGCTTTTTATCGGGCCAGCGCTGGCCTTCTGTTGACAGACCCTGATGTTCCGGGTTATGTAGTAATGCGCCGCGTCATCGGCCATTCGCGTCACAAGTGGCGTCGTGAGATACACAGTGGTCGCATCCTGGCCGGGCTGCAGGAATCATTGTGGCTTGGCCGCTGACGACTGGAAGAGCTCTTGGCAGCGCTCAGGACAATGAATTACGTCGTACATAACGATAATAAGCTTCCAAGTTCGGTCATTCTGATTTGTTCTGTCCTCGGACATTACGACGTGTTCAAGTTCAACTTGCTAGTATGGGTGCAAGCATTTCACGTCCATCAAAACGATACGCGGGTCGTCTGCATCACCATAATCAGCGCCACAGCCTGCGGGAGGTCGAAAAGCACAAGAAAGAAACATACCTCGCTCCCAGCTGTCGCGCAAGCCGCCAAGTGGCCAATAAGTATTGAATACCTGACGACTCAGTCGTACGACGAGGGACCGTCATAGACACATACCTCGGGTACGCTTGGCGTCTGGGACTCGTCATCAGGTGAGAGAACACAATGCACCCACCACGCAGAGGGGATAGGTAGACACTTCGCGTTCGTGTGTGCCATGATCTCCCAAGCCCCAGACGGAGTCCTGTCGAAACATGAGCGCTGCGAACAACTGCAAAAGTGCTTCAGTTCCGCGTCTACGGAATATGCAAGGATAGATACAGACATACCTTCTTCCCTGCTCGTCCATTAGCGTTGTGGTGCTTACGCGCCGAACAGCCCACTCGGTGTTTGTAGGTACTAGTCTGCGGAAAACCAACTCGCGCCGACGCTTGGCTCGCAAATACAGAAAGAACACGAAGAAGGAGAGGGCTGGTCTGGGCTGGTGTTCGCGGGAGGACCATAGGCCATGACGATGGTCCTGATGAACGCGACGACGTACGTGACTCGTGACGTGGCGTGGTCCCAAACTGCTTCCTTGTGTAGATATCGAACTCGAGTCCCTCTTTGCATCTGTACACGTATACAGGACACGATATAGGACTCCTGTCTCTTGGATCTCAAGGTCTCAAGCTCCCAAAGTCTAATGTCCAATTTTTCAAGATCCACATCAAGTTGTTTGGCGGGACCTCATTCAAATTCTCAAGGCCTGCATGCTGGCGCTGTGCGAGATGTGCGGACGTGAGCTATTTTTTGATGTTTTTTGAGTGGTGAGCTATCAGAGAACGATGTGCGATGAGGATACTCACACTTAGTGATCCCATAGTTCTCTCCAAGCTCCTTACAAGCCTCCTCCATCTTCTCGTCGTTCTTTCTAGGTTGACGCGCTAGATCCGGAGCGGCGTCGCCGCACAGGCGATCTCTGACGTTCCACCATGCTCGAGGGCGTGCTCAAATACCGTTGCTATCCCGGATCCGAGGCCTCCGGAGGTTGTAGCGGACTATCGACGTCTGCCTTTGGGGGATGAGCTATAGAATGCTCTCAGTGCGTAGCCGCCCTGCTCTTCATTCATTTTTGGATGCTAAAATTGCGTAGGACTGATGTAGCATGCCTGTGTCGCATGCCAGTGGTGCGGAAGCAATCGTGCCCGACAAATGCCTCCAACTTGGTTTGCGTTCTTGTTTGTGCGTTCTCGTTATTTTCAATGGTATTCCCAATCCCACACTAACAATACACGATTCCTCAGGTGCAGTCAACTCTCGCATCCCTGCGCCATCCTCCCTTTACCTTCCCGTCCGGCCCCACCAAACAGCCGCCTCACCACCCCCGTGGTACTGTCCATACCACACACCACCAGCATCTACCCTCACTAGTACGACACCCTCAGCTGATTTTAACCCTAATTCTTATACCCACACGGATGGTGGGGCGAGCCGTCTGTGGGGAATGGCGCGTCTGCTGTGCGGGCGGGGTCGGTTGTGGGGTTGGGTGCGTTGGTGGAGGTGCTAAATCGGACGCGGGAATAGGGAGAGGCAAGTAGAGGGAGAGGGCGCGCGCGAATACTCCATTCATACCATGCATCTTCCGAGGGACGTCACATTCTCAAGGACAAATCCCCCACACTGAAGAACATCTCCCGATCGATTAAACCCGGCACAGTTTTTTTGTCGGGGAAAACGCCGAAACGGCAGTGGTGAATCCACCATGATCAAGGTCCTTACAAGCTTGTACGACGTAACCTCCGGCGCATTCCTCGTTGGCTCTAGCCCCGTCCAAGAGCATCGATCTTCTGATCTCCGACAGGCAATGCCATCTTCCTCGACGCCGTAACCAAGCCGTCTCGATATTGAATGCGCAGGTGCCCGAGGCGACTGCCAACCCAACAAACGACACTTCCGTAGTATCGAGGCTTGTCGTGTGCTATCCTCAGAGCCCCAGCTTGGCGCCTGCTCCAGGCAGTACATACGATCTTCTCTCGGCTAAAATCGTGACATTGAACATGAGGCCTGAGGGAGCACAGTCAATGACCTTCCAGCATGGCATTTCTTTGATGAAGTGCGGGCAGGACCAGGCGAGCGTTGATGTCATCCGTATCTCGCTTATCACTTGAAGCTGTACTTGGCGACGAGGTAAGTCAACGCTACACTTCCGCTGTACAACAGCTCTGGCTTGACCATTCCTCCGTATCCCAGCATTCTTCACGCGGTATTCATCCACAGGTCACCGGCACCGGTCACCCACAAGCCAAAGATAAATTCACAATGATTCGGACCCACTAGGACAATGATCTTTGTGGGCGCATCGAAGCCAACGCCCATGACTGCTCTGTTTTACATCAGACAGGTGACGCGAAAGCCATCCTCATGGCCGTTGAGAGAGGTTTCCTGACTATCACCTTATCCGCAACCATATCGTATACATCGTCCTGCACGCTGCGCCGACATCCACCTCGATATGAAATTCAAGAAAGTGTTCTCAATCTTCCGCCGGGAGCGCAACAAAGCCGCGCCGACAACAGCAACTGCTAGCACCACTCGGCCATTGGCTTCTGTCGACCTCAGCGCAAAGGCAAGCGCCTCACTGCAGGCCTCAGCGCCTCGCCCTTCCGCATCCCCTACAACGACCATGACCGGAACGCTGGTCGATGGTAGTTCCGATCCTTTCTTGGAGGCTTCCAGGGATGAGCAGGTCGTCATCGCTACATCAGATGCTCCTGCCACTGGTGAGCGCTCTGTGAGTGCGTCGTCTGAATCTGTCGGAAGCAGCGATGGGCCTGTGTCTGCTATCGAACCACCAGCGATCCCTGAACCGGGGCCTGTGGTACCACCGCCCGATCTCGAGTCAGCGGACGTCCCATCGCCGTCCAATCCAGTCGAAGAGCCGAAGTCGACACGTAGTGCTGCCTTTGGTGTTACGAAAGCGGCCATCGGTCTCGTTTCAAGCGTCGCGGACGTGTTTGCGCCCTTGAAGAGCGTCACAAGCGGTCTTCTGTACGTCATGGAACATTTCGACGTTAGTATGCGCTCCTGTCCTGGCACCCGTCAATAGTCCTGTGCTCATCTGTCGATGGTTTAGAAAATGACGAGGAATCAGGACGACGTGGCGCGTCTCGCCCAGAGGTTGACCGACCTGCACTCGACCTTTGAGAAGGAGGGTGAGCAGAAAGCAGAGAGCGGTCATCAGCGGGTTTTTCTTGGGTAACCCTAGTCTATTGGCTTTGTTGATTTTCTGTTCTGACATGGCCGCTGACAGGAAATTAACTGGTTTCGCGACTTCGCTCGATGCGATGAAGGAGAAACACAAGCTGAACAAGTTCGTTTTTGCGGCCGACGACGATGTGGTTATTTCGGGGATCGTCGAAGACATACGTGATGCGATCTTGGATTACAATGTAATTCGTCCCTCAATCGCCTAAGCATCGTGCTCACCTGTTGCTGGTAGACGACCATACAGATGGAAATTCATCGCAAGATATCTAGGATCATGGTGCGGTCCCCAGATTTTGTGATGTGTATTGTGCGCTGACGACGATGAATATCTAGGATTCCGGTACGCTGCCCTGATTGCGTATTTTCTACCACTGATTGGGAATTATCGTTCCAGAGGATAGTACTGTCCTCCACCAAATGCTCAAGGCGCAAGACGCAACCCATCTGAGCGAAACTATTCGTGAAGGCTGCCTTAGAGGTACTCGCCATAATATCCTGCGCACTCTCGACACTTGGGCTAGGGACGTCTCCGACAAGAAGATCTTTTGGCTGAACGGTCATGCTGGAAGCGGAAAGAGCACCATCGCTCAGAGCTTTTGTCAGAACGCATTCGCAGACGGGATCCTCGGCGCGAGCTTCTTCTGCTCGGCAGACTATGTTGATCGAAGTGATCTGCGTATGATGTTTCCAACGCTCTCGT
>JABCKV010000265.1:0-22311 GCA_018282005.1 Asterophora parasitica
CAAACCACCTCGCTGCCCGCGTCCAAGTCGATAGACATTTTGAACGCACAGCGCCTCAAACGCCCGTCCAGCCCGCATTTCACCATCTACCAGCCTCAGCTCACATGGGTTGCCTCTATCGTCAACCGTGGTACTGGTGTTGGTCTCAGCGTCCGTGCGTAGACCGTCATTCAAAGATATCCGACCCGGAGTAACCACTCATTGATCTTCCTGTTTGAAATAGTGCTGTACGGCTTCTCCCTGGCATACCTCGTCGCCCCCGGTACCTTCGACTCGGCACACGTGGTTGAGGTCGTTGCAGGTCTCCCAGATTACGTGAAGTACGCTGGGAAGACGATCCTCGCTGCGCCGTTTGCGTTCCATTCGTTGAACGGGCTGAGGCATTTGGCTTGGGATCTGGGCAAATGTGCGTCCTTTTTTCGCTACTCTTACTCTGTAGCCTTCGGTCATGCTTCCCTTCTTTCCCCTGTCCGATTTTTGTCATGTGGCTCTATGAACCCTCATGGTCGTCTTTGGTTCTGACCCTCGTTTGCTTTATAGTCATGACTGTCAAGGGCTGCTACAGCACGGGTTATGCCGTTATTGGTGCCACCGCCGTCTCTACCCTTGCTCTCGTAGCCTACTTCTGAAGAGAGTGGACTACAGGAGTAAAACCCAGAGCCTTACTCGTATACGAGCCCGGTCGTTTTTTTTGTAATCTGAATTAATAGCAGACATGGTTCAGCGTTCCCCATAGGCGTTCGAGCATGCCTGCTGATCGCACCAGTGTAAGACTTCTTCCACAGTCCATACGGCAAGTCAGTGCTGGGGCATGAGCCTGGACCAGCAGTTTTGCTTCGTCGGAGCTCAGCCATCTTCACTCCACCGGCCAACGCCATCTGAGTGGGTCACTGTTTCTCCTCGCGGCATGCAGTAGAAGGCATAAAATGTACACCATCGCGGAGACAGAGGGGCAGACTGAGAAAGGGGGCTAATTTCTATTTTCTACACCATACTAGGGCTTCTTCTTGGCTTTAAATTTCGCGTACGTGCAAATCGTCAAGATTGGCGTTGTGCGTTGTACGTTCTTTGAGATGAGAATGGGTGTTCGGTGGATCGTCGTATGGTGGTTTGGCCAGTGGTGTATGTGCTGAGTTGTGTGCATCGGCTGATTTCTGGGGGCATAGACATCATCGAGGCCGGCAGCTTGAACAGTCAAGGTCTTGAATCCAGAGACAGGCCAGAGATGAGCGCCGGGAAAAATAGCAGATGTAATATCTATTGCGTAAAGACTGTGGGTATAAACGAGTACGGCGTATCTACGCCTGCGAAGTCGAATCAAAGGAATGTCCGATGGTAGTATGTTGGAATGCAAAGAACGATGTTAGTTGAATTAGCTGCCAAGGAGTTAAGATCATGAAAACAACACGAGTAACAGTAGACATACCTCTGAACTCTGAAGGGAATAACATATCCCGCGATGCCCTCGTTGTTGTAGCCATTCTGCAGGGCGTTGTTGCGCTCATCAGCATTCGTGGTGTAGAAGTGATCGACGCCTGTGGGGTTGAACAAGCGGAAAAGCGGCACGGTGCCCCTACACGAGCTATCGGGGTATATCCAGCCCGTGATGCCCTCGGCGGTGTACCCGCCAGTCTGGATAGCTTTGTTGCTCTCCTGCAGGTTCGTGGTATAGAAGTGGTCGGTCTTCTGGCTATTGAAGTCGCGGTAGAAAGGGACGGTGCCGGGCTGCGGCCGATTGAAGATCAGCGCGGCGATGCCCTCGCTAGCGTACCCGAGGTTGGCCACGGCGTTGTTGATCTCGCCCTGGTCGGTCGTGTAGAAGTGGTCCACGGCTTTGGCGTTGAAGGCGCGGTACCAGGGGACGGCGCGGCGCTGGTCCGGGCAGGTGGCGCGAGCCTAGTGGAGGGTGACGATGAGTACTGACATGAAAGCAGAGAAAAGAAGAAGAGCTGACCTCGATGACATTCTCACCCTGGGGGAGGGCGAACGCAGTAGAGGCGGCAAAGAGAGAGGCAGTGAGGATCTGGCTGAACTTCATTGCGGGTAGAGGCTGAAGAATTTGCTACTGTCATTGCAGCGAGTTTTATATAGGAAATGAGGTATCTAATCACGGACACGAGAGACCGCGAAACAAAAGCCAGGGTGTGTCTAGCCAGCTGCCGCCCGAACGCGCGAACACGGGATATAGACGGCGTACTTGGACGCTTCAAAGAAAACGCGGTTTCAACGCAGGCTCCAAACAGGCGAGTTACAGGTTGACCCCGTTCATGTCTACATCATAGACGCGTTACAGTTTCAAAGGTCCACGAAAGGTTTCTCAGATGAGAGGTTGAAAAGCAGCTAAGCTCGCTACCTGAAAGAGAACCACGATAGGAGATGAGTAGCCATTCCGCGAAACCTGTGCGTCATGTTCTACGAGCTCGAGGAGAGACCTGACTCCAAGTATTGGAGTTCAAGGGCGGATGCAGGTATAGGAGATGGCGGAAGGGTCACTTTGGCGGCTGCATGTTTCCAGTAGCATTTTTTTAGTTCGACCTTACGTGGTTGCCGCAAGTAACATGGGCCGAATCTTTGTGAGCTGGCGCTCTGGAGAGTCCTCAGTCCAATGCAATGAGCCCAATGTTCCCAATTTTAGCAGGTAGTAAACTTGAGAACACCGCGGATTCGAAAATCGATTTCAAAGATGCACAGGCTACACAAGGCAAGGCTGTGTATCCTTTTGACTTGGGATGAGGGGACTCACCCGCCTGCAACGGCCATGGCCTAAGAAAAGCTGAAAAGATGGTGGTTGAATCAGAAAACCAGTTCAAGTTGAACGTCGGCGGCGCGTGATCGATTGATTCAGATGCCTCGCGTTCCGAATGCCGATTTTCCCCACCTCACACCCACGTATACCGCCGCCGCCGGTACCGGTTCACAACACCTGATCATACCCCATCCTGAGGAAATATTCTCTGACTGAATATCGGCTTCTTGACAACTGTAAACTGGAACATCAAGGCCAGGACTGGCTTTTGGCAGTAGTTTCTCCGAAACTATCGAATAATCCACTGCAATTCTTCCACGATAGAGCTTTACTGCAGGTCGACTCGGACTGGCTGTGTATTCGCTGTGGCGCTCGTTCGATTCACGGATGCTGATGAAGCAGCTATTTCGGAGCTTGATCTTGGGTGTTCGGCTGAATTGGGTCTGGAGTCGCAATTAGAGGTAAGTACTTCGTTGACTCGTACGACGCGTGAGTCCAACTTGGATATGATGGCATGTACTTGGAACGTCCAGATAGCATGTCCTTCGACACAACTTCGACATCTAGAACTCTGTGGGGCATGGGTGGCGGCGGGTGGTGCTTATTCGAATCAAGTGAAAGTTGACGCATCGAGGTTATCAACTTGGCACAGTGCTTTCAAGTTTGTCACAAAATCTCACTTTATGTTCCACTCTAATTGAGGCCCTTGAAACCTAGAATCAGCGTATGAATATCTACACGACGGGTATTCAGGTTCGCCTCTCACACTACCCTGATCTTTTGTCGGCGCTACTACTTTGGAGCGATTAACGTCCAGTCGGGCCCGCGGCGACGTACTGCCTACTATACATCCCAGGTCGATTTTTCCTAACGCTTCCGAGGAACAATCAAGTATTATGGTCTTCTGACGCAGATATTATTCTCCCCCGATTGAAGGAAGCACAATCTTGCTAAATCGAACGCCTCAGGAATCAGGAAGGTTTTTACTCGCTTTCAAGTCGTCCGGCTCAGACGTCTACGGTCTCAACAAGTCGGTTCCGCTCTGCTTCTCTTGCATCGTGCGTTTGCCGCTGCGACTTGGCTCTTTCACCCGAACTCGACCCTTCCAGTCATGGCCTATAAAGACCCATCTGCCTCGATATCTTCAATATCAGTTCACCTTTCTTACTTCTCCTCAAGCCTCACACACTTGTCAATGCCTTCCTTCCGCACTCTCTTTGTCCTCGCCGCTGCAGCTTTCGCCACTCTCTCTTCCGGTGCTCCCCTCGACTCCGGCGCCGCTGTCGCACAGGTTGGCAACGTCCTACCTGTCGCGGGCGCTGCGTCCGGAACTATTAAGGATATAAATGTCAACAACAATGAGATCAACGTCTTTGAGTCTGACAGGCGCGCCGACCTGTTGGATGTCGACCTACTGCTCACCGACGTCACCACTGTCGTCGACGTGGATGTTCTGAAGCGCCACAACGGCGAGCTGCATTCGCTCTGCGAAGTGCTCGTCGATGTTGAAGCCAAACTCAATGTTGTCTCCAGCAAGCTCGGTACGTGATTTAACTCACCAGGAGTCCATGTTCTCACATCATTCCCCACCTCAGTTGCCCTTGTCGATGCCAAGGTTGCCGTAGAAGTTGAGGTTGTCGTTGGAATTGTTGCTGAAGTGAAAGCGATCCTCGCTGGCGCTGTCGTCGAGGTCAAGGCCATCGTCGGCCACCCCATCAATTTCATCCTCTCCCTCGGGGGAAAGGTCCTTGCCATTGCCGACGTCTGCCATCTCCTCCTTGCCGTTCTCTCAGCGCGTGTTTTCTTTCAAATCTCAAACACTTTATTCAACTTTTTACTTAGGTCATCTGTGGTATCTTCACCTGCGTCCTTCGCATCGTTGGTGTCGCCTCCATTAATCTTATCCTTCCCCTCATTGCTGCTGTTGGGTACGTCGACGCATTAATTTTTTCTTCCACGAAGTCTCATCAAGTTCTGTCAGTGTCATCCTCGCGGAGCTCCTCTGCATCATCTTCACCCTCGTAGATGGCCTCTACATCGCTATCTACCCCTTCCTTGGCCCCGTCATCCAGATCTGCGTTGTGCTCAAGCTCGACGTGGTTGTTGCCATCCTCAATGGCAAATTCTAGCGTAGCCTAACAAACGTCTACTAGTACCAGTTACGATAATGTATATCTAGTAATGGGACATATTTAAATCGGCAGCCGGGGGCCGTTGTGAAAGCCAAGGTGAATGTCCGAGGTCAGTGCATTGTTTCAATGTGTTCTCTTTTTTGTTCTATGATTGATTGATCGCTTTGTAGATGTCCGGTATAGGAAGTTGTCGTCGCTCAGTTCATTCATTTTGGAAGCGTCAGCAAGGCACCAATGCCCCGGACTCGTCCTTCGTCAGGGAACGTTACACTTGCACTACAAAGTAGTAAAAACGAGAATTTACATAACGGATGAACTGACGATGCTGACTACTACTATCTCCTCGGCAACATAAAGCTTTCTTGCCAACTCTGCCACCTGAAATACCGGAGGACTTCTGCTCATGACACTGTTGTGTCGCCCATGCCATGAGAAGCCAAACACCAAGGTCCGATACCCCATTCCCCAGCCCTTGCGCCCAAGCCCCATACCATCGCGTGCGTGGTGTGCATGGTCGCGTCGCGTCGAGATCTCAGGTAGGTCAACTTGTCCCTGATAGAGATAAATAGCACTGATAACAGTGTTAAAGTCTTTCCCAATCGGACATGGATGCGGACGTCCTGCTCAGAAGACCTAAGATAGAATATAGCCGCGGATCGCAGGTCCCAAAAACGAGGGTCGCCCAGCAGCCGGTGCGACACAACCGTTCTTCTTCGAAAATCTGGAAGAGCTCCTAGGGGATCCATCCAGCAACTCTGGATCCTTCTCCGCCTTTCTCTTGTTCTGAGCATCGTAGACAAATCAGCGAATGCCCTCTGGGGGCGACGGAGTGCAAAACTTACAGAATCCGCTATCTGTGGCATCGCCTGCTGTTCTAGGGATGTACCCTTCATCGTAGACCAGCTGGATGAGGTGATATTGGTGGAGACGAGGGAGACGGTGGATGAGGCCATGGATGATGAGGGAGATCTTCTCGGACAGTTTGTTAACGGTCTCCAATGTGATGGTCATGACTTTTATGTGCGTAGGGCCGGGACGCAAGCGCCACTCGAGGCCCAAAGCGGTTGCACTTCTTCAGGGGCGCTGCCACGCAGTGCCTGCGGCCGCAGACGGAGAAACTCAGAAAGGACAGACTCCGAAGTTGTACAGACTCCGAGTATCACCAAGCGCCATGCCCTCTGCTCCTGCCATAATAAGTTATTTTCATTCGCACAAGTAGTATTACTTTTATCTGGCAGCGAGGCACGCCTTTACGATAATTTTTGCCTGAGGGATGAGCTGAGCTTGCCAAGTCTCGATCCTGGATGACGCGAAGCCCAGGAGAGTCTCCTCCATGTGGACCTTCCAAATACTCAAAAAAGGTCGACGTCCGGAATGAGCGCAGCTGGAAATGTATCCGGACTTTAGTTTATGCGCGTTTCGGTAAGTACGAATGGCAACGAGTTGATGCTGCGGAAACACGACCCAAGAAGAACACCTTGGTGAGCCTGCAACTTGACCGAGGACCGCAAAGAATGTAGATCGCATCTTCCGCAGTGCTCACGCAGTATGTCAGCAGGCGGCAGCAACTGGGATATAGACACATACATACCACACATAGCGAGCGCAGGTGCAAGTTTGAAGTGAATGTGAATGTCGATCAAATGAGTGAATCTGGCGACTGGATGGCGACCACCAGCGGCGTCTCGGCCTCGAAAGAAGCCCCTTCCAAGGACTGCTGGAATATGGAGGCAGAAAGTTGAGCGCATGCGGTAGGATGGTGAGTCCCTTGATCTCCAAGTCGACGAAGATATTTCATCTGATGGAGGCATGCGCACCCTTCCAATCCTGAGATGTAGCTCGTACGCCACACTTACTTTCCAACATAGTCTGACATCATTGGAGTATTGTTGGAGTATTGAACACAAACACAGAAGCTGAAGAGTACTATCCCGCATTTGCGCTGGGTACACACAGAGACGCCGAGGACTCTCAACACAGAGGATGAAGAGATGGAGAAGCGAGCGCGTGCGCTGGTGGATATCGATGGCGAGATGGTCCAGAAATAAAATATGGAATCGGTGTGGTGAAGCGATGAGCCCGATGCCAGTATGTCATCAAGTAATTAAGCGAAGCAGCAAGGAAACTCTAGTAAACTTGAAAAATTAAGGACACAAGAAAGTTGAAGGATCACAAAGGCTGCGCGTCCATTATACGGTAGCCACCTGATTACTTTGGGTGAACAGCTCAGTGACCAGAGAAAAAGTTGAGAATGTGGTGTGGTTGCCAGTGAAAGCGCTGAAACGACGATGACGCGCTTCCCACGTGGCATTCCAACCGCGTCCCGAGTGCCGACTTCCGACATATTCTCCTCTTATCATTTATGCACATAACTTTTAAGCAACCTCTATTGAACCTGGTCCTCTACGTCGACAGTCGACTCACTCTGGCCAACGATGACACATCTGTGATTCTGGACGACTGGCTGCGCATCCACTCTGGGGCTCGTTTGGATGCTGATGGAGTGCCACGTCCCCTCCGATAATTCGCAGCTTGATCTTGGGTATCATTTGGCTGTAAGTATTGTATACTCGTATGACACGTAATCTAACACTACTATTGTTATCCATGTACTTATCGGAACGTCCAGATAGCATATTCTTCGACACTCAGAACCACGGCATTACGATGTCTCTTTAAAAATCCCCCTTGATACGATTTCAACTCTCATTGGAGCCTTCGAATCGCAGAGCCAGTTTGTATTCGGTCCACCGCTCACATCTCGAATCGTATCTTGATCACCTGCCCAGCGCTAGCTTTGGAGTGTGTGTCCTGCGTGCTACACCCGAAGTCGATTTTGCCCAACGCTTCAGGCCCAGTATGAAATAACATTTCACAAGTCTTTCACAAGCACAACGCTCGCTTGAAGGGAAACAGAACCTACTCGGAAGCCTGACGGAGGTTGTTACTCGCTTTATCACCCTGTTTAGACGTCTCAACAAGTCGGTACCGTTCCGCTTCTCTTCTGTTGCGCCTTACTTAGCCGCTGCTACTTGGCTCCCGTACCCGAAGTCGACCCGTCCAGTCAAGGCCTATAAAGACCTGTCCGGCTCGATATCTTCAGTATCAAGTTACCTTTCTTATTTCTCTTTAGCAAGCCTCATACTACATTCCTTAATGCCTTCCTTCCGCACCCTCTTTTTCCTCGCCGCGACGGCTTTCGCCACTCTCACTTCTGGTGCTCCCGTCGACTCCGGCGCCGCCGCCGGACAGGTTGGAAACGTCGTTCCTATTGGGGGCGCTGCTTCTGGCACAATGCAGGATATCAACACCAAGAACAACGAGGTCAACATGGTCGACAAGCGCGCCGACTTCTCTGATGCCGACCTCCTGCTCACCGAGGTCTCTGCTGTTGTGGATGTGGATGTTCTGAAGCGCCACAACGGCGAGCTGCATTCGCTCTGCGAAGTGCTCGTCGATGTCGAGGCTAAACTCAATGTTGTCTCCAGCAAGCTCGGTACGTGATTTAACTCACCAGGAGCCCATGTTCTCACATCATTCCCCACCTCAGTTGCCCTCGTCGATGCCAAGGTTGCCGTAGAAGTCGAGGTTGTCGTTGGAATTGTTGCTGAAGTGAAAGCGATCCTCGCTGGCGCTGTCGTCGAGGTCAAGGCCATCGTCGGCCACCCCATCAATTTCATCCTCTCTCTCGGAGGAAAGGTGCTCGCTATCGCCGACGTCTGCCATCTCCTCCTTGCCGTGCTCTCTGTACGTGTTTTCCTTTGAACTTATCACAAACACTTTATTCAACTTCTCACTTAGGTCATCTGCGGCATCTTCACCTGTGTCCTCCGCATCGTCGGCGTCGCCTCCATCAATGTTGTCCTTCCCCTCATTGCTGCTGTTGGGTGCGTCGAATCTTTTGTTTTTGCTTGCACGAAGTCTGATATATTTTTATCAGTGTCATCCTCGCTGAGCTCCTCTGCGTCATTTTCACTCTAGTCGATGGCCTCTACATCGCTATCCATCCCTTCCTTGGCCCCATTATCCAGATCTGCGTTGTTCTCAAGCTCGACGTTGTTGTTGCTGTCCTCAACGGCAAGTTTTAAAGGATCCTCGGTTGCAATTGCGGGCACCACAAAATTTTGCTTTAGTACTGTATTCCAACTATATTGTCATGACTCTACATACACACTCAATCATAATCAAATCATGGAACCTGTTCGTATTCATTTGCTGTAACGCCCAAGTCTTCCAGCTCTTCAAAGCTTCACGACTCGAGGCTACGAAATGTCCATTCGATGATTGGCTAAGCCGCCTGCATTCGCACGGGCCTTCAAATTGCCTGAGTGACATCCTCCACTTGGGCGATTGGGAAGTCGACCGCCGACCCTTCTACTTTTCAGTATCTTCTTACGATTGGAATTCAAGCGATGAAACGCGCAACATACGCGAAATTGAATTTCGTGAGTTCGCTCGCGCTCACGTGGAGATCGTAAAAAATCTGATAAACTGTACAGTTCGTGGACCGGTCCGCGCTGGCTGTCATCACAGTGCTTCCTAAGTAACTCCTGGCATCCTGGCGCCACCGCAAACTCCGTAGTTGGTGGCGTAAACCCTTAAAAGGAGAACCCAATGCCTGAGAAGTCTCAGGCGGGGCACGTGGGTGGTCCAGCAGCGTACGATTACGATGACCCTTTGCCTCCGCCACTGACGACCAAGAACCTCCCATCTCGCACCCAGGTCTGCGCTACTCGCCGCAACGCGTCGAATTTGCAGGAACAGGCGCGTAACCACCGTACCACCGTGACGACTGAGGCATCGCGGTATACCATGCAATCGACATCGAGTTCTTCGTCATCAACCAGCAAAGTGCAAGGATCGAGGCGCGCGGAGGCGGGAGCGGGAAGTTCTTCCAGATCTAGACAACCAGCGAAGAAAAAGAGGCGTGCCAATGGTCGAGTGGCAAGGGCCTTGCCACAGAGTAGCTCAGGATCCGACGACGACTCGTCGCCTGGGGAGGAGGAGGAGGAAGAGGTGGATCAGCTTGTATCTGACGGCGAAGACAGCGCGTACGTTCCGCCCTCCTCGCGTGGTGAGACTGGCCACAGTGCATCGTCGTCGCGGCCGACTACGACTACAGATGTCCTCGTGAGCTCCCCCAGCCTCCGCAAAATTCTTCATCCATCCAATATAAGTCACCTCCATTTCCAGGAATCACACACCTCCACCGCCGCCTTTGCCTCGGGCTCCGCTGCATCTGTATCTGCATCCACCCCCATCGCCTCCACATCTAAGCCCCGACCACGAACACCAGAACCCCATGCCGAGCCATTAGCGGAATATACCTGCCCAATCTGCTTCTTCCCACCGACGAACGCGACGCTTACGCCGTGCGGGCACATTTGCTGCGGCGCGTGTTTATTCACGGCTGTGAAATCTACGCTGCAGCGCGGGGCCGTTGTTAGAGCTGAGGCAAACGTCGCTAGGTGAGTGTTTCGTCTGTTTTTCAATCATCTGTACTGCGTGATCTCTCATCATCTTCGTAGATGTCCGGTATGTAGGGCGGATATTCCTGGCTGGGACGGGCGAGGCGCCGGAGTCATCGGACTAAAACCACGCGCTGTGTTCACATTATAAACATCAGAACCTTGGTACCCACTCGTCTTTCGGCAGGCCGTTGTTATTTCACGAAATATTACGTTTATCCAACAAAACGAACAGGATACATGACTTATCAAGAAGTAAAGCTCCGCCCTCATACTATTTCCGCCCGAGTCCACCCAGTGCACTGCTTCGTGTCCAGTGACCCAGCCCAACCAAGGATCAGCGCTCAGCCACAACTCAGCGTGCGATCGCCTGGTCGCGTCGAGGGTAGGTCAGCCTGTCCCTTCGTAGAGTGTTCTCCCTTGATGCTGATGAAGATAGATAACTGGGAATACAAGATTCAGCATCGTTTGCACCAGAGCATGGTGCGGACGTACTGCTCAAAAACCCATACATTGAAGCTTCCACGACTCTTAAGAAGATAAGAACGAGGGTCGCCCGGCTGCTGGTGCGCCCCAGCCGTTCTTCTTCGACAATTCCGCGAATTTGGAGGAGCTCATTGGAGATGCGTCCAACTCCAACTTTTTCTTGCCCTTCTGCCAGTGCGTTGTAGACATGTCAGTCGATGCTCTAAAGGAAACGGAGTGGGAAGCATACGGATTTGGTCTTCTGCGGTGTCGACTGCTGTGCTACCAGGAATGGCTTCTTGATGGACCAGTTGGATAAGGTGGTGTCGGTGGAGACGAGGGAGATTGTGGATGCCGTGTGTTTTGCCATGGATGGGAGAGATTGTTTGAGGGAGTTCCTGTGGATGATAGACTCGGGGATTTGGTTCTTTGGGAGGAAGATGGGCGGTTTACTTTCTTTTAAGTGCGTTTTACAGGGCCAGGGCGCCAGCGCCTCTAGACTCTAGAGGTCCAAAGCGGTATACTCACCGGTCTATTCACCGACCAACATTCTTCAGGGGCGCTGCCGCGCAGTACCTGCCGCAGTATGACTCTGAGTCAGACGGAAAAACTCGAAAGATCTCGCGGCATCCTTAGCCTCCAAATTGTACAGGCTCTTTTGGTCACCCGCGACTCTGGTTTAGCTCGCTGGTCTCTATCTTTACGTCGGCAAGCCGTATCAGCTTTCAAGCATTCGTACAAAACGCTCACACCCAGGTTTTGTTAGGTCTTTGCGCGCTTGAATTTGGAAACGACTATGCCATCGACAGACGAGCCACAAGAACAACTTAGCAAGGCACGTCCTCGGCCCCTCGCCTGAGTCGGCCCCGATGGCAGCCAGTGGAACTTCAGCCGGACGAAAGTCTGCATGCCCGTCTGTTCGTATGAGTCATGACTTGAACAAGTGCAGGGTTTTCATGCTGCGGACAGCCTCCCAAATTGTAGGATGGGGATCAATGACTTAATTCTTCTTCACTACGTCTACTCCGCAGGAGGCCTCAAATCGATGGCCGAAAGCGTTGGGTTTCTACGACAGACGTCAGCGAGTTTGCAGTCTGGGGTCGGAGACCCCGTTTTGAATGAAGATTCCGGTTTCGGGAAAGCTTACCGCCATTTATGTACACTGCTACAACAGGTCGTATTTGGCGATTGCACAAAAAGCACCGGAGTCAAGTAGTACATACTAAATAGTGCACGATCGAACACAGACCAGAGGATCTTGCGTTGCAGTGCAATCCTCATCGTGGTACACATCGTTTTAAGTAAGTACTCATCATTTCCCACTTTGAGCTCGAATGTCTGACGTACAGGTCAAATGCTTGAAGTTCAGTGTCCGCAGTAGGTAGCGGACCGCTACTCCTCTGCGAATGCGTGCGAGGCCCATCACGTCATAACGTACATTGTGTTCGGTGCTCATCTGTATCGGCGCAGTATCTATCACTTTTGACCTGTATCCTAAGCCCTGTTCCTCTGTGAACGTAAATTGCGGGTTCCAGCTGTCCTTGTACCCGCAACACTAGGTCCAGCTGCATTGTTAGGTGTGTCGCTGTCCCTGTAGTACCCGCGCCACTAGGTCCAGCCACATTCATTTCCGCTGCGCCACCAGTGGGTCCAGGATTGTTCGCATCAATTCCCGCCCCCTGAATAGGTCCTGGAGATACTTCCACGGTGGCCAATATTTTCAACTTGTCCCTGAGTAATTTTCCAAAGGCTTTGACATCGGCTGTGTCGTGAATTTTCCTTATGATAAGAACTGCAGCTTCAACGAATGGTCCGCTGCACTGCCGATCACGAACGACTGAAATATAAACTGGATCTGGGTACAGTATATGTATTTACGCCTCTACGATGGGACTCTTATTGTCGTACTCGTTATAGCTCTTCACGGTCAATCCAAATCCACGAGGATTTGTTACCTCGCAGCCGTCGAGGTCAACTTTCAAATCCTGAATGAAGGTAGCAACGGTTCGATTACTCTGTGTCCCTCCTTTATACCGAGACTTCACCTGGACGAAAAGGTGCACATGCTCAAGCGTAGAATGGAGGTACCAATGCTGCAAAAGGCTGGCGAGAGGTTCAACCGTATCCTGGCCACATTTGGCTAGTTTTTTGTCTTTGTGCGCGGAGATGCACGCGGTAAATAATCTGAGATTTGGGAGAGTTGGTGCGGGTGTACAGCTGCCAACAATGCCATTTTGGAGGGTTTGAAAGATGCGGGGATGGCCATTGGGCAGGTCGAGTGACAGCCGCTCCAGCACATCGCAAGAACCAAGGAACTCATTGAGGATATCAAGCTTGATGCTCACACGTGCTAAGCATAGGTGGCGCAGGGGAACTCCAATGAACGAAAATATGAAGTTATTGATCAGGGCCTTGTTGTCGTAGGAATACAAGGTGAGGCTGCACAGTGCAGGGAAATGGATTCGCCCCTCAATGGCACCCATGTCGTTAATGAAGTGGTAGCCCAATTGCACCGACAAGGTTGTGAGGTTCTCCCAAACTGTTGACCGAGAGAAACAGAGTTGCGATCGCTCGACGGAATGATCAATTATCTTGAAGTGCCCGACTTCGAGGGAAGTACATCGTGGGAACACAGTGAACCACTCCGGGACTTCGAGCCACTGTACGAGTTTCAAGGTGATGAGCTGGCTCCAGGGAAAAGAAAAGATGGAAGGGATAGAAATCTCCAGTGCGAGGTCCAGCGTAGCTGATCGAAGGAAGGGAGATGAATCAAAAAGTGAACATTTCAAGTCCACAGGTTCCGAATCAGGCCGGATCCAAAGATCCAGGGATTCCAAGGACGGGAGCAGTCCGCTGGGAAGGCGAAGGAAAGTGGCAAATTGCTCCGCAAGGCTGACTCGAATCCGGAGATGAGCAAGATGGCGGAAAAAAGGGAAGAGGGAGTCCAGAATACCACACGATGGTGTTAGAGTAAACAATCCGGGTTCTGACCAGAGTGAAAATTGCAAGGGCTGATTCTTTGCATGAATGAACATCATCCCTGGAAGTCTCTGGAGCATATGATCCCAAAGAGGGTATTCCAAGGGGATATAGGGCCGCATGTCGGTCGTTGCAACGATGGAAAGCGACGTCCATAGAGCTGAGTGGCCAAATGAAGCACTTCGCCAAGCGCGGCACACTTGAGATATGGCCACTATTGTTGGCATTTTCGGCGGGATGATCGTTTCCGTCACGGTGTACGAAAAGATGTGAGCGAGAACCTCGGGTGAAAGTCGGCGAAGCGGAGATCTGTAGGCCTTGAGGTAATTTTGCCTCCTCTGGGCCTCGCCCCTGTCCTCAAGCAATCGCGAGACGTTGCGAAGAAGAGAGTTGATTTGAAGCTGGCATGTCGCAAGATCATGCATGTCCTGGGATATCTGTTCATCTAGGTGGTCGATGGCGGCATCAAGCACATCGGATTGTGTATTCGACGGTGCTGAATTGTTGTCATTAAGGAGGGAAACGACGACATGAGCTTGCTTCACGATATCTTCCTAAACACCAACATGAGATTTAGAGCATAGAAATGGCAGAGTCGATATCTTACGCACCTCGAATGGTGGGCTCGTGGCAGCCATAAGCGCCGTCACCCCCGCCTCCATCTCCTCCGCAGCATCATCCGGCAAAATGGGAACTGCAAGAAAGGTCAGTCGATCTCTGAGGCTTAGTGTACAAGACGAAGCCCGAACCGTTCACTGATTTCGCGTTCCCAGTCAGTATGGTACGATCAAAGACATTCAATGAAGGGGACACTCACAAAGTCGATTCTGCTGCAAAGCAATGGCTTGGCTCACCGTGAAAGGCTCGTCGAAGCTCAGATATCCTCGATACCAGTCCATGCAGTTATCGTCAACAGATACGTCAAGAATGAAGCTAAGTGAGGAGAGGAGAGTCAAAGTTGGGGGAAAGCTGTGACTCGTGAGGCCGAGATCGTGACAATAGATTAGATTAGATGATTTGGATGGTCTACGTACAGGGAGGCGCTCGTGGGCCTGCAGCAGGCTGGTGATATGTATCACAACCGTCGATGAGGTATTCATGGAGGCATTCCTATAACATTGCATTTCTGATCATGGAATGGAGGTCGTGCGCCACACATAATGTTGGGGATCCTTCGCAGCATCGCACTGTGGATCAGCTGGAAACCGCTCTGAGAAGCCCAAAGAAAGAAAGGAACAGACGCGGGCCTTGAGGGCCAAATGTCGGATGCTGCAAGAAACAACCATAGCTTTTGTGAGGCGAATGTGTAGTACAACATGTGATACCAACATGAATAAAAACAACCCAACACCAGGTCCCACCTTCCTCCCATTTCTCCTTCAGATCTGACTGCGTGTCCCTCTCCTTCTCCCTTCTTCTCTTAAGTAACCCAGTTTCTGCAAATACTATCCGTTTCCCCCATATACCCAAATACCAAATCTCAGTATTCAATCATCTTTCTTCGCCTCCCTCCTTGGCGGCGGCGGCGCCCCCATCTGGAACCCAGCCCCAGGCGCAGGTGACGCGGGGTACGTCGCGTACACACCCGGCGTG
This sequence comes from Asterophora parasitica, assembly GCA_018282005.1. Classification (NCBI taxonomy): domain Eukaryota; kingdom Fungi; phylum Basidiomycota; class Agaricomycetes; order Agaricales; family Lyophyllaceae; genus Asterophora; species Asterophora parasitica. Next base: position 15,384 of record JABCKV010000265.1, read on the forward strand.
CTCGGGACACTCCCCACCCCATTCCCATGAACACCATTCCCATTCAAACTGGGTGTCCTCGGTGTCCAAGCAGGATTAAGACCAGACGGAGAGCGCACATGGCCCAAATTCGCCGCGCTGGGGGTACCCGGCGCCGGGCCAAAGCTTGCGCCAGGAAGCGGGCTCGCAGGGAACCCTAGCCCCGCAGCCGTATTGGGAGTAGGGGGAATCGGGATCGACGAGGGCGTAGGTGGGACCTGGAACGAGTTGACATACGGCGAGGAGGATCCTGGAGGTCCGGGGGTGGGGAACCCGTTCGATGTCGGTGTCCCAGCGTACGATGCGTAGGGGGAGGAGGATCCATCGCCCTCCATGACCCACCCTGATCCCTGGCGGATCATCTTGCCTGAGCTGCGCGAGCGGAGCTCGGCACCGCCCCACTTCTGTCGGAGGCCGACCTTGACACCGGATGCCTCAGCGGCTACGAGCCCGGGAGCGGCGTCCGCTCCGCTGATGACCTCAACCGCGCGAGTACCTATCTTGATGAAATAGGAGGTACACACGAAGACGCCGCCGAGGACGCCGACGCAGCGGATGAAGAGCTGAAGAAATGAGGGGGTGCGCTGGTGGATGGTGATTGCGAGGGGATCGAGGTCGAATTTGAAGAAGATGCCGGGGGTGCCGCGGTTGTGCTCAAGGACGCGGGTATAGTGCGTCACAGAGTACTGGTTCGTGTGCACGGGGTAGGAGCGCGGGGCGATGTAGGTTGTGGGGACGACGTGCAGGAAGTACTGGTAGGCTATGAGTGCTGTGTGGATGTTAGATGGGTTAAGAACGTAAAAAGGTGGGACGTACGATCGTGAGTGACTTCGTAGGAGTAGTCCAATGGCTGCGAGATGTCTGGGAAGTGCGGCCCGAAGGAAAACTCGCTAATAACGTGCGAGAGGTTCATTTCTACGCGTAGAAAGTCAAACGATGTCTTCGAGGGCTTGAGCATGGACTTACGGCTATGGTCTACATGGTCGTAAGAGGCGTATCCATGTCCGAGGGTCGTGATGTGCAAGTTTGCTGTAACACGCTTGATGCCCAACGTGCCCCAGACTCTGCACGCATCGGCAGAGGCCGCGTGATTGTACGTGGGGCGGAAGTCTGGCTTTGCACGGCGGAAAAAGGAGAAAAGGCCACGGGTCTTGCGGGATTGGGCGACAACTTGTTGGACGGAGAGGGCTCGGTGCTGTTGGAAAGATGTTGCTTGGCTTGTGTCAAAGGTGGTCTATGGAAGTATTTTAGCAAATTAGTTTGTGCCGAGCAGAAACGAAGCACGTACGCCGTCGCGGCGGAATGAACCGCTAAGAAACAAGCGATCGCCGACTGCGTCTCGTAAATCGACGCTCAAAACTAACCCAGTAGATGAGCCAGACAAACAATGGATAAAGCTGTGCGCTCACATTTGCAATGCATATTCACGACGATATCCACGTTGATGCCCATATAGCTGCTCTTATTATTGTCGATGCTAAACTCCTGATCGGGCCAGCCCCAGACATACTCCGCGATGTCGTTGAGCATAAGCAGTAAAGCCAGGAGAGCCACAAAGACGGTCATGAAGCCACGCGACTCTGAACGAGCCTTGTACGTCGAGGGAATCTTGGGGAAAGCATCGAATGCCGCGAGCGGGGCAGGCACGGCCGAATCGAGCTTGTTTAGGATATCGGGGCCAGACATGGCAGGAGAAAGCTGGAGGGAAAGGCCACTGTGGCGCTGTCAACAGCTGGGCAGTACCAGGAGAGAACCACAGACGTGGAAGAAGAAGGAGAGATAAATTTCGGTACTTTACAAGTCCACTGTCAACGTGTCCGCATCACGCGTGATGATGCACCAGCATTCTCCGAAAATAATACCCACAAATACTCCGTTCCTTCTCTCCGCACTAGCGCTATTCTCTAAGCTTACAAGTAAATTCTCCCGAATAACTGTGGTAATATACATAGATATTATACTCTTTCAAGGACGTGAACCGAGTGCTAAATGAGCTTGGGAGGATGGGGTGCTTCCACTGAACGTGTCTGCGCGTGACCCCACGGACCGCGTGCTCACTAGCTTTCCGAGTCCAGGATCCGATCAACTAGTGGGTAGCCTCACGGTCGTACTCAGTAGCGGCGAGAGTCAGACGTTACGATACAAGTTTCCATCTTGAAGATTTTATTATTTCACATTGAATTGAATTACTTGGACTAGTATAAGTCACATTATTAAGTGCTGCAGTAGAAACCGACTCGGAGGGGGAGATCTTGGGAAGATCATTCAATATTTCCCATTGAGGACGGCAACAAGGACGTCGAGCTTGAGAACAACGCAGATCTGGATGACGGGGCCAAGGAAGGGATGGATAGCGATGTAGAGGCCATCGACGAGGGTGAAGATGACGCAGAGGAGCTCCGCGAGGATGACACTGACAGAGCTTGATGAGACTTCGCGGAAGAAAAAATTAAGGCTTCGACGTACCCAACAGCAGCAGTGAGGGGGAGGACAACATTGATGGACGCGACGCCAACGATGCGAAGGACGCAGGTGAAGATACCGCAGATGACCTACGTGAAAAGTTGAATAAAGTGTTTGTGATTCAAAGGAAAGCACGCACAGAGAGGACGGCAAGGAGGAGATGGCAGACGTCGGCGATGGCGAGGACCTTTCCCCCGAGGGAGAGGATGAAATTGATGGGGTGGCCGACGATGGCCTTGACCTCGACGACAGCGCCAGCGAGGATCGCTTTCACTTCAGCAACAATTCCAACGACAACCTCAACTTCTACGGCAACCTTGGCATCGACAAGGGCAACTGAGGTGGGGAATGATGTGAGAACATGGACTCCTGGTGAGTTAAATCACGTACCGAGCTTGCTGGAGACAACATTGAGTTTGGCTTCAACATCGACGAGCACTTCGCAGAGCGAATGCAGCTCGCCGTTGTGGCGCTTCAGAAAATCCACATCCACAACAGCAGAGACCTCGGTGAGCAGGAGGTCGGCATCAGAGAAGTCGGCGCGCTTGTCGACCATGTTGACCTCGTTGTTCTTGGTGTTGATATCCTGCATTGTGCCAGAAGCAGCGCCCCCAATAGGAACGACGTTTCCAACCTGTCCGGCGGCGGCGCCGGAGTCGACGGGAGCACCAGAAGTGAGAGTGACGAAAGCCGTCGCGGCGAGGAAAAAGAGGGTGCGGAAGGAAGGCATTTAAGAATGTGTGAGGCTTGAGGGGAAGTAAGACAGGTGAACTGATACTGAAGATATTGAGGCCGATAGGTTTTTATAGGCCTTGACTGGAAGGGTCGAGTTCGGGCGAAAGAGCCAAGTAGCAGAGGCCAGCGCACGACGCAAGGCAAGCGGAGCGGTACCGACTATGAGACGATAAAGCGAGTAACAGCATCTGAGGCTTCCGAGTAGCAATCACCTTCACGGCAAGGTTGTCCTGAGTCCCTTCAGGAAGCCATGGTGCTTGCGTCGAAAGACACGACAATTCATATTACTAGGCCTACAGCGTTGGGGAAAATCGACATGGTTGGGTTAGTAGGCACGTTAATCGCCCCAAAGCTAACCGGCAAGAGATTCTTGTGGCAGGGACTCACAGAATTTCAGATGGAATGCCTTGCGTTGAGCGGCGAGCCTGGATACACGTCAACCATGTACTGATACTGGCGAGGGGCCCGCATTGAAAGGCATCGAGGCAAGTCATATTCTGTTCTCTTCCGCTTCATATGTTCACGGCGCTCTACACTCGGTACTTGGTACTCCACAGGCAACATCGGTACCAATAAGACTTGCACAAGTAGGATTGTAAAAGAAATCGACCACTCGGCATTACCAGCGCTCGATTCGAACGATCGGTTCATCCGCCGGCGGCACGCGTCCCCAAAGACTCAGAGGGCTAGATGTCGACGGATACACTATCTGGACGTTCCTAGTCAAAGGCGCATGACGTCTGAGTGGAGCCTACACGCCACGGTACCCCATGTGCTCAAGATTGAATTTAGCATGGTCTTGCTTTGAGTCCGAAAGGGTGCTTCCGCCCCAGAGGCTATACACAGACAGTCGGCCTGTAGAACAGATGCATCGTGACAGGCCAAGTATTAGATAAAGCAGTGAACGAAAATCGGACGGACGGAGGTGGCCAAGTCATTATGCCCCAGATTTTGCCCAGATTTTAATACTATTTCAGTTGACGAGAGCACAGAAGAAGGCGATATATTATTTCCTCGAGATGGGCTGGTATCGCGAGCTTCCGTCAGTAACATACTGTCAAAACACCGTACTACGTAGAGGGAGTGCCAGTGAGAGAGGGGTTCAAGTTGAAGTTGAAAGTCGGCATTCGGGACGCGGTCGGAACGACGCCACGTGGTGGGATCACGCGTCCATTTCAAATTCAACCACGTTGAACTTGAAGATGAACAACTTGATGGGTGTCACCCTCCTCCAGTATACGCTAGTCACGGTTTCTATTCAATTCCTACTTGGTAGGCATTGCATCGGGTTGATAGTAGTTACGATACGGTTACCCCTGGTACGGGAGAGCTGGCTTGGAATATTTTGTGTATTGGTTGGATGGATATCGATGATTAATTCAATTGTATTTCGGCGCGGTTGGACGATGTCGGGAGTGACCTGTGCTCCCATAGTTCGACACTTTCGACATAACAGGACTTACCACCCCCGCCTTCTGAACAAGTTCGCCGGCGTCTGATTCTCCAGCGATGTCCCGAAAATTACGCAGTACACTTAATGTGTTAACGTTCTCCTACGCCAATATTCAACGCGCCCTGTGCTCTCCTGTGCTCCCTCCCCCTAAGACTCTTACCAGACACAGGAGGCTTTCGTCCAGCGCTAAACCCTATCCACCACGCGTAACCTTCCAATTTCTCACTTCGAGCCCTCGATTTTGCTCGCTACGACGCGTCTCTGGGCCGAGCTGGATATACCGTATTACACACTGACACATAGCCATTGGTTCGGGTCGGTTGAACTTGGCAGCACCACTGAAATAACAAACCTTGCATGTATTTCTGGAAAAGTTACCCGTACCGGGTACCGAGCCTTGGAAAGCCTATTTGAGTTTAATGAAATGGATTTTGGAAATAGCGACGAGATGCACCCGCTACCAACCCACTATGCGCGCTATTCGACATGCGCACAGTATTTCGAGGTATTTGATCTCGATGTCGTGATTGACCGAGACTCGATTCAATTCAATCCAATTCAATTCACTCGAGAGTTCGAAAAAGGTCGGAGTAAGGTAGCTCCTAGACAGACACCATCAGTCGTTCCTCCGTTCTGTAGAAGTGTCGACCTGAGTCACGCAATTATTACCCACCACAGCATCGGTATCGCTCCTAGATCGATCGCGCGTTACGGGTGTAGTCCACCGTACGGCGTGGCGTTCTGGACAACAAATCTGCGGCCTCCCATTCGTTGAAAATGGTGACATAGAAAGCGGAAATCGGTGGATGCGATAGAATTTTCGACCATTAGGAGCCATTGACTCACAGGCCTGAGCTCATGGCCTGACCTGTCACCTAACATACAATGACGCTTAATTCTCCGCCCACGTCCCGACACCTGTCGAGGCTAGCCTTCTAGAAGGAAGCAAATTGTGGCCCTGAAAGTCAGCCCTGTCTGCCGCCTATTCCTCATACAGCTTGCCGACCAGGGGACCCGGCGGTGGCGAACGTCCAGTTTCATCAGAACCGGCAATAAAACATTACAGGTGTTTGAAACTCCGGTCTCCCCCTCAGTTGTGTGCTCTCATTGATGGACGGATGGAAGTAGATAAATTACCAGCGTTCCGAAGGAGAATTCCATAGCGCCACGCTCCTGATGGCGCGTTGCGAAGACGGGTGCAGATTGCACAACTGCGCCCACCCTCCTGTCTGCAAGGGGCGGGCCAAAATATTATAGAGACCCGGACAGCCGTGACATACGTGGGGACTGCAGTTTGCGAGGGCCACAAGCGCAAGAGGTTGCGAAGGCGGGTGCAGATTGAGTTTTACATAGACCCAGACCCATGACCATGAGCCACAAGGACTTGAGAGCCAAGGATGGCTAGTATGGGCGTCGAGATCTCACTTTGTCAAATATCGTATCAGGTTACATAGATCTCGGAATGCCATCGGGAGCAGAGCTGGCTGGACGCGAATGACCATGTCAACAAGACAAGAGTCCAAGTCCAATGTGGTATGTCCATGGAAGTCAATACAGAGAGGGAATAGAAAAGAAATGATGGCGATAGTTTGATAAATCATCATCATAATATACGCACAACACATGGTCAGTTCGTGTCGAGATAGTCCGCGATGCGGTCGATCAAATCCGCCTTCTTCCCAGAGACAGGCAGGGCCTTCTCCCTGCAGAATTCCTTAACGGCCACGGTGTCAGGACAGTGTCGACATAGGGATGATATGAGATATGCCATACCTTCAGCTGATCCACGCGGAGCTGGGAACAAGAGCAAATGAGATCAAGCGAGCCAGATATGGATATTAAGAAAAGAGGAAACAGTACATACCTTCCCCATGGTTCCTGCCAGATACATATCACGAATTTCTGACTCGCCGAGGCTCGTCTCCTACGCAAAATTCATGAGTCAAGATGATAATAGGATAGGGAGTGAGAAGGGCGTGCCTCATAGACTTACTGCCTTGCGTTTGGTTCCAGCCTTTGCCGGCGCAGTGGTGACGACGTCAGCTGAGTCGTCCTTCGCCACTGCAGATTTCCAGGCTTTGATCAAAGCTCCGGCGCGCTACAAATGTCAAGGACAGGAACGCCAGGAAGAAGTCAGCTGTCAAGAGCCACATCGAGAGGTCGAGGAAGCAAATTAGGACCCACGCACCTTGTGAATCATTTCGTATTTGGGCAGCGTGAGGTCCTCGAACGACTCCGGGTCCCATTGCTCCCGAAACG
>JABCKV010000266.1:0-22225 GCA_018282005.1 Asterophora parasitica
CGCTCTTTTTCCTATCCTTGCCTCCGAACCCGAACCGATGACAGGTACCGAAACCCCCACGCTCTCATTGGCCGGTGTCCGGATCAGGCCTAGGCCATGTGAAAGTTCTGTATTTGATTTGAAGTGCTGGAAAACCCCAAGGGCCAAGTGTCGATAACACATCTGGTTAGTCTACGCATTCAACGACTTTTACAGTTGAGTGACGAAAGTCTACCTGATGTAGTGGTCTACTTGATGTATGTAGTGACATTTGGGATGATATGCGGGAGCTTGACAGAGAGCCGCGGATAGAATGCACAATAATTGCCAGTGCACATGTATGACGAAATGATGCAGTACATATCGAGTGGGTGCGCCACAGCTTGAACGGGGAGGGGCGGGGGTGGCATATCAAATCACAACAGAACTGGAAATTTCAAATGAGGTTGAATTGCGAGGCAAAAACGAATTCGAAGATGGGGCGTCGTCGTCTTGGGCATTTGAAGTCAGGCTGGATGGAGCGGAATTTCCAATAAGGGAACTGCAAAGTGGACCGGTAACCGGAGACGAACCTCTACTCCGCGAGGCTTGCCTCTCAATTGAGTGAGTAGTTACTACCAGTCTAACTGCCCAAAGTACGTTAGACTGTAGGCATAGAGATGTGTGCAGGGATCGAGAACGTGCCTGTGTTAAACTTGAAAGGGAGCAAGCACGAGTTCTGGGGGTGGGCGCGAACTGAAGTGGGGCCACGGTGTAGCTGAGTCACAGTGGGTGGAGGAAAGACAGCGCACCCTTTGGGGCGTTACCGGCGTCGGCGCCACATCTACACAAGTCTACATGTTAGGGTAAACCTTATTACCGCCGTTGTATGCATTGTAGTATGAGATTCTCGCGGGTATAAATAATTAGTTAGAATATAAGGAGTAAAGTATGAAATTCAAAGAGGATGAGCAGCTTGGTGCGAATGTGACGTAGAGGTCCATGCGTCGGTAAGCAGATACGTGGAGGGATGGTCGCACTGGAGTTTTCGACGCGAGAGGCAGAGCATGAAAACGTCGAGCGTGGCCATAATCCATCGTCTTCAAGCGGGTATGTATGACCGAGCATTGATAAGCAGATAGCTTTCATTCGCTTCAATCGGGAATCAGAGGGATCGATGAGGTTGAGTCCATTTCAACGCATCGGACATGTCGGCGATCCTATTCTAATTTCTATTTCGCTATTTCGACGAATGCATCATGATCTTATCTTATCCTAGTGTCACGTGGTGCGTTGAGTCCGCCGTTGCGCGTTCAATTTGAATTCAAATTGCGCCACCATGGCTAACCTGTCGCGCACCGCAAAGTCCGGCAGCAGCTGGACTCTCCAAGATCTGCAGTCCTACCACAATAGCCTCAACCAGGCTGACGCGCCGGTTCTTCGGCGTACAGGTAGGCGAGGATAGGCCTCAACGCCCTCGGAAAAACGAACGACTTGGTACGTTACAGGAGTTGCCGCAGCCTCCCAATGATCTGGTAGAGCTGGTAAACAGTGTCGACCCCCGCGCTATGCAGCAACAACAAAACGCACGTTTGCTTCATCACCTCAGATTCGCCATGAACCCCGAACCCCATATGTAATGGTCACAGCGCCGTGGTTAATTATACCTTCAAGCTTGTAGAAATTGTGGGTTACGCCCGACAAGGACAGCGATTGGCACGCAAGCGAGTGGATCTCCCGCTCCTGATTTGCGGCGAAAAGAGGCACGCAAAGACCAACGTCTGTGTCGCCGATGGATCTCAGAACATGAACACCATTCTTGTTGTCCAGGCGGTGAGCTCATCCAAATTGAACTCGCAGGAGCCTGTCAATGCGCGAGAACAGCTGGTAGCGGAAGCGGTCACAGCCTTTAACCAGAATAATGTGCAGAGGGAAAATGTTGGGCTCCCTCCTGTGGAGGAAAAAGTGAGCCATTTCCGAGGACGTTAATTCACTCACCCCTAATTGTTTTACTAGGTTATGGCCGGTATTGTCATGGTGGGCTCTACGCCCGAGTTCTTCAAAACTCCCGTCACTCAAATTCTATCGACTCATCCGCCATGGGACCTATCCCCCAGAAGAAACCCGCGTGACCTATTTTCATCCATCCGTTCCTCGTCCTGACCTCCTGCGACCTCAAGGGATGCAGCCTCTGGAAAACTGATGCGAGATTTTAAGGTGTTATGAAGCATTTAAGGCGTTTGTGGGATTACAGCATGTACCAGTACCTTGATTGATTGATAATCAAATGTGAGGAACTTGTTTCGAAGTGTCGCGGAGTTTGAAATTTGGCGTAACCCACAACCTCCTACACAACTTGAACAAGGCAACGACGAACACGACGACAAGGCGGACGCCGACGACTTGATGCGACCGAGGTTTGCGGGTCGAGGAATGTCGGGCATGGAGTAGCACCACGAGGTCGTATTCAATCTTTTGTGCGTTATGGCCCAATACCTTTTTCTTCTCCTCGTATTTTGATCTTTTGCTCTTATCCCAGATGTGTGTTACGCTCTGGCGTCAAGGGTCAAGCTAGAGGTGGCAGTACGCGGGCCAGTCTGCATGATGTGCGTTCTCTTTTCAATCTCTCAAATGCAACTGCCATATCAATCCCTTCACAGCTTTTATGATATCCATCCTAGCGGACAACAGACTATGATCCCTCCACAGTTTGACTGTGGATCCAAGCAACGGTTGAACGCCTACGTGTCGAGATAACATGGAGCATATCCAGTCGGATCCCGCCAACGTCTCGCAAGCTCCGACTCCCCGACGACTCACCCGGCCGGGCCTTCCTCGATCTTCTCCGTTCAACCTCTCAAGTATTTCCCAGCACCAACATTAGTACCGATTCGCACCTTACGAGTTCTTTCACGTTGGGCTTCGGCTCCCGGGCCGAATCGTCTTGAGGAACATTGACTGACTCTATGGCAGCTGGCTAGAACTTGAAATACGCCCTGGCCTTCCATGCGTCCTACGTACATGCTACTCTTGGCACCTCGACCTCAACTTGGAATGTTCGGACGCCACTCTGGAGCTTTCAACGATACAGTTGACTGGGAACCATACTGGCATACACGCATCTATCTCTCTCGAAGTTCGCCTGGTATCTATGAGATCTATATATCCCATATTCGGTTGCCCTATATCAATTTATTGATTCACGTTGAACCCTTGTCGTCGCTGAGTCCACGTCGTCGGGCCATGAGTCCAGTCCATTCATCCAATTCTCCCATCTCCAGTAAATCGCCGAGCAGTCGCTGAACAGCCTCTATTCGTCCTTAGCATCACCTCATTTGCCTCTGCCTCATTCTCTGCTGTCCCCAGTCCCGCCTTCTCCAAATTCAAAAGTCGAAAGTGAAATCTCGAGCTGCCCCGAAGAAACTTGAAAGTTGAACCACAGGGCCCGTCGCCCAGCGCACAACCGTTGCTTACTTGCGAGCTTATGCAGACGAAGTAACGCATGTTCGAAGGCCGAGTTTGAGTAGGTTTGAGTGCTTGCGTGCTCGGAAGAAAATAATTCAGTCAGTGTCACTGAACTTCGGGGTAGAAGGACCAATTACACTGAAGGGGAATCGAACCCCTGCCGCTTGCTTCAATGCGTTGAATGGAAGGCAAGCATGATAACCACTTCACCATCAGTGTTGGAATATAACGTCAGTATAGAACTACATGACGCGGCAGCGGGCTTTGCCAACGAGAACTTTGGGGTCGTCATCGTCCCACTGCTCGCTCTAGCTACTTGCTACCACGTTCATTCTCGACGATGAGTATCGCCACACCGCCGTTGCCAAGTAGGCTACCACCACTGACCATATTTTATATCATAATACTTATGTAAGTACTATAGATGCATTTTATTATTCATTGGATGTCATTATCTGTCTTGTCAATACGCTTGGTGCGCTTAAAGCAATGGTATAATGAGATAACTCATTCTCTAATTTCTTCGGGATAAAAACTTGAATCAGATTGTTTAATGATATAAACGCGGTACGCCACACTAATAAGACATTCATTGCCGATGTCACTGGACGGTTCAGGTGTTAACAATACAATGGTTCACGACTAAGTAGTGCGGTTGGGTGGTCTACAGCGATGTCCAAAAAGTTTATTTTGGGTTTATATATTACGAATAGGATGTGTCCCCGCTCGCTGGGGATGCAACCTAGACTCCTGTAGTCTCGACTCAGCCGAATTCCCCGAACTCATAGAACGATACCAGCACATATTCTTTAAAGGTGGACATCGACGATTGAAGGGTAAGGGAGATGCACAGACTGTGAACAATACCTACTACTAGAACTAGTGAGTAGTCCGGGTAGAGGAAGAGACTCGCTTGATTGGAGCCTATATGATAGAATCTGATATCGGTTAATCATGTGTCAAGGCATGACGAGGATCACTCGACTGAGCACTGGGCCACGACAGATATGGTGCCGCAACCAACCTACATATGTACCCCACAAGCAAATCCATTTGAAATAACTTCCGCGCAACCGCGGGCCCGCGGGGCTTGAATTTGAAATTTAAACTTAAAGGTCCCGAACGCTATGTTGCTTCAATGCTTGCAAGGTCGAACTTCGCATCGACATGTAACACAAATCACGTCCACCTTGGCATATACGAGACCGGAAAACCAGCAGATGTGGCTTCCGGGGAGACACTGTCGCACCACCGCGGCCGCGGGCAAAATTGTGGCAAATTTACGCCTACAAATTCAATGTACAGTCTGCTTGTTTTCCCTGGTACTACACGTGCGCTAAACTTTCTTATCCGCTCTTCCGCTAATCTATGTATGCGCTAGTCTATGTACAGTACTATCTCTTTTGGGGTCAGGCCTTATCTTCTTTATTGCCATTGATGACGGCGGCATTGATTCAATGGAGCTCTGCCGCTGAACTCAAAGCCGGCAAGCAAGCCGCAAGCTTCAGGAAATCCGTAACGACGAATATGTAATCGCTGGACCGATGCGCATGCGTATAAATGGGCCACCCCTCTTTCATCGACCGTAAGAAACATGACCTCTCCACTTCACCAGTTGCTCAACGTCCTAACAGAGTCCGTGAGCGATCTCGAGGACGCCTGCGCTGCTTCTGGCACAGCTATTCCTGATCTCTACACCCCGTTCCATCCAACATCTGAGGCCTTTCGCGGCAACCCGAAGGCGGCTGAGGCCGCGAATATTATCTCTGCCGCCGCGCTGCAGATTGAGGCTATCTTGACACCTCCTCAGGTGTCGCTGTATCACATTGTTTCAGGCGTAAGTGCAGTGAACTTCAGTGCCTCTATTGCGCGAACAGTCTTTTTAGCATTGGAAATCAACCGCACTACGAGTGGTTCTGGAGTCGAACGTCACCGAGATTTTGCGCGAAGCCGGACCTGAGGTACGCATTTCACCTTTCTTCGCAAATGGGGATCTTTTCTCAACTTAGCGCTAGGGCCTTCATGTCAACGATATCGCTTCTAAGAACGGGCAGGATCCTCGTAAACTAGGTAAATGTCTCGTTATTATTTCGAATGGTTTCAAACTAATCGTGGCTCTGATTCCAGCCCGCTTCCTCCGGTACCTCGCTATCCATCATGTCTACCGAGAACTTCGTCCCGACGTGTTTACCAACACTCGCATCTCGAGCATGCTCGACACTCTGAAGCCCAGTCAGGAGATTATCGACAAGTACGTCTCGAAAAGCCAGCCATTGTCTCGAAGCACTGACAATCCCTGGTTAGCCCTGAGACCAAGCACGATAACACACCTGGACTCACTGCGTTGGCTGGTCATCAGTGAGTTCTATTGTCGGGCGCTCTCATGACATCTACTGATACACGCATCCGCCAGCCTCGACGAGACTTTTAAGGCATCCGCTTACGCTTGGGAGACTTTGAGCGATCCGTTAACGGCCAAGTCTAGCGACCCCAGGGCGACGCCTCTTTCGAGAGCCTACAATACCAAGGAAACCTACTGGGAGATCGTTGCCCGTCAAGAACACCTATTCCGCCGCTTTAACATCGGGATGCAAGGTATCCAGGCATTGCAGCCTGCTGATGCCATCCTGGACGGTCAGTACCCACATGCGATGAAGCTAGCCAGTATATCCTGATCACATCCTGTACCAGCTTACGACTGGAAAGACCTGTCGTCCGGATCTGTGGTTGTTGATGTCGGGGGTGGTGTCGGATCATCGTCTCTCATATTGGCGCGAGAATTTCCAGACGTAGAGTTTGTAGTTCAAGACCTTTCTATTGTCATCGGAGACGCAGAAAAAGTACGCACTTCTTTCGTTTTTCCCTCAATGATCTAACACCTGTACATAATTCAGGCGTGGAAGGACCTGCCCAACGCCAAAGTCACACTCGAAGGTGAGTTGTTTCCGCATTTGCAGTACTTACATCGACCGATCGATTCACGGTTCTTCGCAGTCCAGGACTTCTTTGAGCCACAGCCCGAACGCAATGTATCCGTCTTTTTGCTGAAACAGGTCCTTCATGACTGGTCGGACGAATACGCCGCCAAGATCCTCACTCAGCTCCATGCCATCGCACAGCCGGAGACAAAGCTCCTTCTCGTCGAGAGCATTATTCCCTTCACCTGCCATGACCCGAGCGGTGACAACGATGAAGGCATTCCCGGATCAGTCCCCCGGGAGGCCCCCGCACCACTTCTCGCAAATTACGGTGCCGTCAACGAGATGCCCTACCACGCCGACATGGCCGTAAGTCGAGTTGATATCCCATAATGTTTCGCGCTCACTGATGAGGTCTATGGTAGATGTTCCTGCTCACAAACTCGCAGGAGCGTAATATACGCCACTTTGACGAGCTGCTTCTCAGCACTGGCTGGAAGATCAAGGTGGTTCGACGCAAGGAGGGCGCCTCCTTCTTGCAGTCCATTGAGGCGATCCCTGTCGATGTTCCTGCCACTTGAGAGCCATGCAAATTTCTGTCCCCTATGTACTACTAGCTGGATTCAGAATCCATGAAGTACAAGAAATTCAGGAACGCCACACTCTAAGTGATGCGGACATCCGAGAATGCATCGAGCAGCGGCGGCTACTAGTAGCTCATTTCTATTATCTAATGCTGCACGAAAGTCGCTACTGCGCGACGTTTATCCGACTTCATAGTAGACCTATCGTTTTCACAGTGTCTATAGTTTACGCCCAACTTACAAGTCAAACCTACGTACTGGAGGGGATGATCAACGCCGTATTGCCATATTGCTACGGAGGCGAGGTTCATATCTAGTCGCCACCATCTGGGACCAGAATCACTTCTGTCTCGGATGGCGGTAGTGCATTGTAAGTGGGGCAAAGAGAACGCCAGTCGTCTAGAAGAAACGGCGTCAAGAATGCTACTAGAAGGAGAGAAGAATGGCTTGCTAACCCGTTGGTTGAACCGCGACGTCGGTGTTTCCAGGATCTTCTGCGAATACAACTGCTAGTCCGCTGAAATCGAAGATCAATATATGTATGGCTGATAAAACAACATAAACATGCTTACGCGTCTAGGTGGAATTCGATGTGACTGTATGATGAATTTCGATTAGGGATCGAGCGTTGTTGTATTTATGAAAGGAAATTATCACCAGTGGAACAACCAAGGGCCGGCGTTGTCGGTGGTAAAGCGGATGGTCACATTGCTTCCAATATCTCCAATGCTGACCACGTCGCGTCGCACAGGGTTCTTATAGTTCGCTTTGGCGTTTTTCCCGGCGCTCCTAATCACAGAAAACGCATGCTAGATCAGTTTGAACAGTTAGCATGCAAATCATGGAAGAGGCTAAGGGTGTCCTTACTCCATGTAAATGGAATGGATGCTTTGAAGCCCTAATGAGCATGAAATACCGTACCATCAACACAGATTAAAATCTCACTGGTCCCACTGCAGCGCCTCCTGGAACCGTTACTTCAATAACTTTGTTCCTCGGCAAGGTGAATATTGAGCCTGACGGCAGGAGCTCCTGTGCGGTTTTAGCGCCGGAAAGAATTTGAAGGAGGATGGGGACGTTCGGCGCCCAGTAAGACACGTTATTCACCAGGAACCGCAGCGAATCCCAGTCTATGGTGATGTCGAGATTGATATTCACGTCCGCACCACCAGCATGTGGAGCACCGGGAGCACGAGCGTCTAGCAAAAGTGGATGAAGTTCCGATTCTTCGAGCAATTTCCCAGACTTCTTTTGCCAGGACGTTGGCTCAACCTCCTTTGCGCCTTTGTAGCGAAGAATGGCGGAATTGATACCCCGGTTGAAGTTTGCTGGCAGGTCACCCCTACCGATGTTCGGCAGTGCGCGGATCCAGTAATTATCGACCTTTTGGTTGGCGAAAATAACAAAAGAATAACGTTGACCTATGGCATCGTTGACATCAGAGGAGCGGTGGGGACAGGATGTGGCAGCGTACCGGCAAAGATTTGGATTTGATCGGCAGAATAGGGCACGATATTCTGACCATCGACTTCAATGACAAGGAACGGGTGGTTGTCGATGGAAAATAAAAAGTTTGGCTCGCATGCCACGGACACAAGGCGAATTCGATAACGCTTCAGCCTCTCTACGTTGATGACCGAAAGTGGTACCGCAGGACCATTCTCCGCTCGACCTTTGCCATTAATAAGTGTAGTATGGGAGAGGGGAATGTTGAGGATCGACGGAGAGGGAGTATGATACCTGTAAATGATGAGTTTCACTGCTTTTGAAACGTTGAAGTACGTACCATTCAGCGACCGTGATCACGGTGTTTTCGTTGTCAACTACAAATACGGGGTATCAGTGAGAGTCCAACTGGAACAAGGCCAATTTAGGATTGACCATCATAGAGAAATCGGAGGGGATCGTTGTCGTCGTATACAACGAAAGGACCTCGGAGCCCGTCACAATACTGGGCCGCTGCGACGAGGTGAGTAGATCATCGGAAAATCGACAGATAAAAACAGACCGAAATGGGAATGGTACCAGTAGGTTCCCGCCTGATCATTTGCGGTGAACTCGTACAGAAAGCTGTTTCGAGGTGCAATGGGACACTGGCTGACACCGACAGGTCCGTCGGCATAGTTGGTGCCTTTCTGAAAGAACCCGTGCCAATGCTGAGTGGGTCGTGTTCTATCAATGGCTGTGGAATAAGGGCTCAAAGTCAACTCACGATGCTCGTTCCCCTTTCCATCGTCGGGTCTGTCAGGCCATTTTCGACATTTATTTGATACTTCGATCCCTGTGCCGGATTTGAGTTGAGAGACTTGGACAAAATTGTGAAACGAACCTTTTTCCAGGTAATCAATGGACTTGGATACTTTCCATTGACCAGTATAGCCCTGACGATTTTTGTCAGTTGGATAATATGCAAACCAAGCAAGCCACACACGATCGGTTGAAGCCATCTGGTGCAACAATCCCATTGGTAATCTTCAGAACTTTGGGGGATAAATTTGGCTGAGACGGAGGAGCAATACCAGGAAGGGATGCGGCGGTCAATCGAGCCCAACACAAGCTAGACAGAACCGTAAAGAGGAGCATGATAGCTGACTAGAGATGGGGAATGAACGGTAGACGGCCGCTCATTTTAAAGTCCTTTGATGCGTCAAAGGTTTCCTAGATTAGAATTTTGAAGGAATGAGATTCAGTATGGACATACTCGAGGACGTAAATCATGTCAACTACTGTGGGTGGGCTGACAGCGTTTCTGTCGAAGAACACACGCGACATGATGACGGGGGCGATATGTCAGTGCTACCTCGGGTTACGAATGATGAGAGTATCGAGGCATTCCGTAGCCCTCCCTCACGAAAAGAAAATGTCCCGGGAATTGATGCACAAGGCAGGTGGGCTGAAAGCGTGATAATCGTAAATGAAGTGTAGAGAAGTTGAAAGTTGAAAAGAAATAATACCCTCAAAGTTACCTCGGATGAAGGCATGCGCTGGAAGGGTGGTTTGAGGAGCAACTCCCAGGAACAGAATCATATCGATAAGTTGATGCCATCGACAAGCACGACAAGAAATCCACATCACTGGTGAGCACGATAGGTTATGGAGCTCGGCGAGAAGACTAGATTCTGTTGTTCATCAGACAACAAACTAGACAGGAGTTTCTTGAAAAATAGACAAACGGGGCGCAAGTGAACTGTGAGATGACATGATGGGCCACATCACTGCATCAGTAGAAGTCGATTACATAAGTGAAGCGATAATGACAAGATCATTCAGATCATTTGACATCTAGTGTTCGGCTGCCTCGTCGCCTCCAACCTCCCACCAGTGACCGCACATCATGGATTCGTCGTGTCCCGGGTCTCTCGCACCCCAAGCATCAGTAGTCCACGCTCCTAATGGAGTCGTCGCCCCACACATCACGACTAAGCGCAGTTGCCAGTTGGTCTCTCGCACCCAAAGTTTCTCGCGCTCACAGTAACAGTAGCCTTGGCCGTAAGTGCTTCGGGTCTTTCTAAACTCCGCCTTGCTGAGCGCTAATGCCCTCTTGTTCGCTCCGCTTCTGCCACTTCTGGACCAAAGGCGCAAGCGCAACCTGACATGTGCATAAACCATAGTCACCAATTTACCTGATAATATTAACAAATTCCTTGATGAGATTATTTTCGTCTGGCTTCATCGCCGACACACACGTCCTTTTCTCGGTATGTACTGCCACACTCAAAATGAGCCCTGGAAATAAACTCTCCAGGCGCCTAGCATTCCCAATTCTCATGTCCCACCCTCAGCTAAAGATGTGGAGGTCACAGCTTGGCCATGCTTTTTATCGACCGTCTTCGGCGCCTGTTCGCAGGTACTTTGAACTCCATCGTCTTCACAAGTTTCCTGCTGGAGTAATCCTCGTTTTCTGGCCATGCGGTGCGCTTTCAAAAACGCCACTTTCCTCAGCCAATGACTGCCCCACTCATTTCTTGTTGTAGCTTGGGCCATCACTATGGCTTCGTACCGAACGTCGCGCCCCATTATGGACTTTGTATATCATCTGGCCTTTTACGGATTTGCTAGCACATTGGTGCACAGCGCAGCCTGCGTTTTGAACGATATTTGTGATCGAGATCTCGACAGACAAGGTCAGTCGATTCAAATGATATTAGTATCTGGCAAAGCTCACGCAGCGCTTGCAATCCCTTCAGTTGGTGAGTCTTCTTGCGGTTTGTTGAAAACTCTGTGTAACGCGTGTCATACAGAACGCACCGCAAATAGGCCTCTTGCATGTGGATCTATCTCTGTCGAAGGCGCCCTCACTTGCTTGCTGCTAGAAGTGTCCGGTTGCGTCGCCCTCCTTGCCTGCACTGGAGATCTGCTCATGTAGGTTCTGTCATATTTTCCGGGTAAACTTCCTGACAAATAAAACCCTCTATTAGTTTTTCGGTTGGCCTTGTTGGATTATTCCCATTGCACGGTCTCTATCCCCTCATGAAGCGATTTACCAACTGGCCTCAAGCTTGGCTTGGTGAGACGACTCACTTTCGCTAATATTATGTGGGTGACACTTTTCCCACCAGGGCTTGCCATGAATTGGGGCTATGTCCTGGTATGGGTATCCTTGGTTCGAGAGCATGACTACCTTGTTCCGGGTGTGTTCTTCCTTGGAGCCGTTTGGTGCGATGAGCATGAAATTTATTCCTATGGTCATCTAAATGTTAACCCTTGAGCAGCTGGACTGTCGTTTACGATACTATTTATGGATGCCAGGTACCTTGCATATGAAATTATCCACGAGTCCCACTGCTTACTTCGATTTTACAGGATAGAGTGGACGACGTCAAAGCCGGGATAAAATCCACCGCGTTACTCTTCGGAGATCATGTACGCCCAATGCTTGCGGTTTTTTCAGCGTTGTTTGTAGCGACGCTGGTATATTCTGGCCGGCTGAACGCCCAGGGACCTTATTACTATGTTGTGTCCGTTGGTGGAACTTCGCTGCACTTGGCGTGGCAGCTCTTGACGCTTGAGCCTGATGATCCTTCGGACTGTTGGCGCAAATTTAAGGTATAACACAACCATGTGTCTTTCCACCGGTCTAACCTACACCTTAACAGGCCAACGGCTCGCTGGGATGTATTGCTTGGGTTGGCATGCTGTTGGACTATCTGGCCCGTGTGCTGTGACACCTTAATGTAGACATTGTTTAGTCGAAGCCGCTAGCACTTGGAGCCATGGCTCCCGTCATACATTGAGCAAACCCAAAGGCAACATCTTCAACTTACAAATCAACCGTGCGACGTCTTTCCATGTCGCTGCGCCCAAGGTGCTGGGAGAATAGTAGGTGGTTAAGATGATGTACCAAGGCCATAGTGACTAAATGATAGTGCATGTAACAGGTGTGGATGATCGTTTGGAGGTATGAACCACATTATGTGGGGCCACCGTACAGAGATGCAAATAGACTTTCAGAGGCTAGAGCGACGTAGTGTTCTTAGTCTATCCAAGCTAATCATTACCCAGTTGCTCCCAGTCAGCAATGAGACCCTGCGCCAAAGTTTCCCTTCCACTCCGAAATTGCTGTGGCGTGGCGCGCTTGCTTTCCCGAAAAGCCGGTCTCAGCAAATGTCAACGCCCTACGACAAGCCATTGGTACCAGTTCAATGCCGCGCGAAGTGTTAGGGTTGACAATATTGGCTTCGAAAGTTTTGGCACCCCACGTTACTGAGTGATTTTGACTTTCCCGCTTGAGGTTCAATGTGATTCGATTGATCATGATCGATGAGATCCTGGAACGGTTCCAGGTGAGCTTTTGTTCGAGGTGGGGGACAAGGATACGTACACCATCGCTGGTCTAGATATGAGATCAGACTTAGTGGCAACAGCATAAATAGATATATCTTGAACGCACTGGTTATGGATGAATTTGAGCCCTGGCTAAATATCCAAAATTGTCACCGTTAGCCCCGAAGAAATTCATGAGAGAAAGTGCTTACTCGAGCGTGAAGTAACAAGATGATCCAGACGAGGTTTGATGAAAACAGAACAAAGAAGTACATGATTCCGTCGCGTTGGATGATTTTCAAGAGGCGGAACTTGGCGCGCCCGCTCGTCGCTCGGACCTTCAACGAGACCCCGTAAATAATTGCAATGAATGCCAATCCATCAAATGCAAGGGCGAGACACAGAAATGCCTCGCTCCACGGAATCCTGGAGATGAAATGAACGTCGGGAGGGAAAAGTATGTTGACGATGCGCACACTGTTAGGGTCGATATGAAAATGCAAACTAAAGGGAGTGGAATATTTTAGATACGTTCAGCACGTCAATGGCGCAGCTCTTACTGTGATAAGGATCCGTGTTTGGAAGGGCAGGTAGATGTGGAATGATGCTTCGAGAGAGCAAAAGCGCAGGTTGAGCCGTTCCTTTTGAGGATTGGGAACTTATGTAAATAATGAGGCCCCACTGCCAGAGAATAATGGCCCCAGCAACAAAGAGAACTCCTTTACGCTTCTCAAGCACAACCCAAACTCTAGAAGAATGAATTATGAGCATGCGCCATGAAGCTTCGGAGAGATTGTTTGCACGAACCGTAGTGTCATAAATAGCTCCGCAATAGTTGTCAAAACCGCCGTTTCAATGGCTTCCATAAATCCGTACCGAGCGCAGCTGTTAACTAACGGTAAAGAATCACTGAGGAATAGAGAAAATCAAAATACTCACACCTAAAGACCATTCAGAGAAATATTAATCGATAAACTGGTAATGACTTACTTCGATTGTCCACGCATCCAGAAAATATGCTAGTCGCCTTCATTAATTCTTTTCACCTGCGGTTCGTACCTCACTTACCAAATAAGGTTATGACGATGAAGATAGGGCAAAGGTAGCGATTCTAAAAAGACATTTGAGTCAGCCCTCTCTAATTTCGGCTGTAAATTGTTCAGCGCACCAGTAAGAACAACCAGAATACTAGAAGCGTCGTCAACAACGTGGAAACAGGAAGGTCAAAATGTGGCGTACCGGGCGTCTTTTTGCCCTTCCATCCATAAGCTACCTAGATATAGGTTCGTTGTGAGATATCTATTTAGATTAGATTGTGTGAACTAACCTCATCGTCCAAGGTTAGGAAGTAGTCGTAAAACCATAAGGCAGAAACTGACACCCAGTAGAGCTGACATTTTCCTTGAGTCCAAAAGCCCAAATTCCTTCGACGACTGAGAAAAATTTACCTTCATTGCAAACCTGTGGAATATACAATAAGCAGACCGGAACGAATGAAGGGTGAGGGGGACGCACAAATCGTGGCCCAGTGCCACGATGGAACGAACGAGTGGTTCGGGAAGAGAAGTTGACATGCTTAATTAATTGCAGGTCGCTGCTGTAAAACTAGGAAACCTTTAAGCGCGAGGCATAGGTTGGCACCCATTTCCAGACGATCACAGCGAAGCAATCATGAAACGGGCTATCAAGGCGCTGTCAAAACTCAGTCGTCCGAGTTGCACAATGATGGCGGGTTTATTCACGATTGGAGAATACGGGGGAAGGAATGAAGCACGTTTCGGGAAAACTCAAGAAAAGCACGCAGGAGTGGCTGTCGCGTTCAATTTATCTCCGCGCAGAGAGCGTGGTGTGGACCACGCCACCATCGCCTCGCATTGTACATCGGCTGAGGACTATGATGCGATCCGCCTACTTCGTGAGCTACTGGATCGAGAATTGCGATGCACCTGTCAGTTACGAAAATCAGAGAATAGGAAGGACCCACTAAGACAGCAGATATGTTGCTCCGTGCGACCGCTACGCCAGCCCAGAAAATAGACAACACGGAACGATCGTAAAATGTCAGATGTCCCTCGTCGGTTGATTCTCGAAGTTAGTTGCAAGGTAACAGATGCCAGATGCTGCCAGATGCCAGAAGAACCCAGGTGTAGTACGTGAGGAAACTTGTACTAGTTGAACGTTGAACTTTGATGTGCGTGATTGTCACCGAAACTGACCCCCACCGTCCATAGAGTATCTTTTTCCTGCGTGGCGGTTACGGTGTGGCACTGAAAAACCTCGCCTTCGAAAAGCCCGCAGACTTCGCAGGAGACGATTATTCTGCAAAAGCCAAAATTCCCACAACAATTAATCAACACCAGTTCCACCGGACAACGCCGGTGCCATTATCCCCGAATGAGACTCGGAATCAACGTCGAAACCGTGACGTCCCGGTGACGTTGCGGTGACGTCCATTCCATTCGATTGCCCGCTATCTTCCTTATCCAATCTGGCGTTTAGGGGACCCACAAAACAGCACATGGATTCGCTGGTTTATTCGAGGCGGCCTCGGTATACCTCGGGCAGAACTGCGCCTGCTGTCTGTTATCCAGCTTCCATTATGGCACTTGGATGGCACTTGGTGACACTGGAGGGCCCGCAGCATAGCGCCTGAACACACGGATGTGCGGTAAACCTGCCAAATATGTCGCAATCCTTCCTCCATCCTCCGCGGATTTCGATCACCAGATGATGATACGGGCGCTCATCAGTGGTAGTGCCAATGCTTCTGAGGGCAACCGACTCAAGGATCCGTACAGAATCCCTCTTGCTTATTGATGATCAGTGGTGCTCTTCAGGCGACTTCTTCTCTGGGGAAATATGCGGGATCAGAGATAATCGCTGGATCGAAATGTATAAAATAGCACCCAGCTCTTTCCTCAACCGCAACAAACATGACCTCTCCACTGCGCCAGTTGCTTAAAGTCCTTACAGAGTCTGTGGGCGATCTCGAGGACGCCTGCGCTGCTTCTGGCACCGCTATTCCCGATCTTTATACGCCGTTCCATCCTGCATCTGAGGCCTTTCGCGGCAACCCGAAGGCAGCTGATGCCGCGAATATTATCTCTGCCGCCGCGCTGCAAATTGAGGCTATCTTGACACCTCCTCAGGTATCGCTGTATCACATTGTTTCAGGCGTAAGTGCGGTGAACTTCAGTGCCTCTATTGCACTAACAGTCTTTTTAGCATTGGAAATCATCCGCACTTCGAGTGGCTCTTGAGTCGCACGTCACCGAGATTTTGCGCGAAGCCGGACCTGAGGTATGCACTGTATCACCTTTCTTCCCAGTCTCTCCTCTTAACTTGGCCTCTAGGGCCTTCATGTCAACGATATCGCCTCTAAGAATGGTCAGGATCCTCGTAAACTGGGTGAATGTCTTCGATCTATGATCCTGAATGGCTCTTGACCAATCGTCGTTCTGACAGCCCGCTTCCTCCGGTACCTCGCAATTCATCACGTCTACAGAGAACTTCAGCCCGACGTGTTTGCCAACACTCGCATTTCGAGCATGCTCGACACTCTGAAGCCCAGTCAGGAGATCATTGACCAGTATGTTTCGAATAGCTAAGTATGACCTGGAAGTACTGACAATTACACATTAGTCCCGAGACCAAGCATGAGAACACCCCCGGACTCGCTGCACTCGCTGGTCACCAGTAAGCTATCTCTGTTGGAGCAATATTATATGCTCATGTACACCTCCAGCCTCGACGAAACTTTCAAGGCCTCCGCCTACGCTTGGGAGAATTTGAGCGATCCGCTGACGTCTAAGTCTGGCGACCCTACTGCGGCGCCTGTTTCGAGGGCCTATCGAACTAAGGAGACCTACTGGGAGATCAACGCCCGTGAAGAACACCGGTCTCGGCGCTTTAACATCGGGATGCAAGGTGTCCAGGCTTTGCAGCCTGCCGATGCCATACTAGGCGGTTAGTGCCAAATCGTGCCATGAAACCAGCATTTCTTGATCAAAGCCTTGCACAGCTTACGACTGGAAAGATCTTTCGGCTGGCTCTGTGGTCGTCGATGTCGGCGGCGGTGTCGGGACATCTTCTCTCGTATTGGCGCGAGAGTTCCCGGATTTCGAGTTCGTAATTCAAGACCTTTCTGTTGTCATTGAAGACGCACAGAAAGTACGCACTCCTTTCATTGGTACCATCAATTTTCTAACACTTCTACACAATCCAGGTGTGGAAGGACCTGCCCAACGCCAAAGTCACGCTTGAAGGTGTGTTGTTTCCCAATTATAACTTACGTGTGCAAATCAATCGATTCACTTATTCTTCCCAGTCCAGGACTTTTTCAAGCCACAGCCCGAACGCAATGTATCCGTCTTCTTGCTGAAGCAGATCCTTCATGACTGGTCGGACGAATACTGCATCAAGATCCTCGCCCAGCTCCGCGCTATTGCACGGCCGGATACAAAGCTCCTTCTCGTCGAGAGTATCGTTCCCTTCGCGTGCCATGACCCAAGCGGCGACGACGATCAAGGCATTCCTGGATCAGTCCCCCATGAGGCCCCTGCACCGCTGCTTGCAAACTACGGTACCGTCAATGAGATGGCCTACAACGCTGACATGGTTGTATGTCGTCGAATCATTCCCTCATTATGTTTTGCCCACTGATGAGTCCTATGGTAGATGTTCCTGCTCTTCAACTCCCAGGAGCGCAACATACGCCACTTTGATGAGCTTCTTCTCAGCACCGGCTGGAAGATTAAGGTGGTTCGACGGAAGGAGGGTGAGACCTCCTTCTTACAGTCCATTGAGGCGGCCCCCGTCGAAGTTCCTACCAACTGAGGGTTCCGCACATTTCTATCATTGTATACTACCTAATTCGGGAAGGTACGAAATTGAGGAATGCGACAGTCTAATTGATAGAGAGAATAAGTGAATGCCGTGACTCGAGTCGGAGCGACAATGGCCACCTTGTTTAAAACTGTAGCATATGAATAACTAGTCTAGCCTTGGAGTCCAGCTTCTCCATTGACTTCACCACCGCTGCTTCAACAGCACTACAATCGATAGCGATACAGGTAATTGTCACGTAGACCACCCGCAAGGATGAAAATCTGTATGGTGTGCAGAGGAATGAGGCGAGTTCCTGCCATTTAGCGAAGTTCGAGTCCGAGGGGACAGCCGAAGGCTGAATGTAAAATCGAAGGGTAATCTCTTCGATTCTGTTTGAGCGAACAACCGTCGATAGTGTGGATTCTAGCCAGTTGGGAGGGCAGTGTTGTGGGGCGATCACATCGTAAGAGAAATCGAGGTTCAGGGATTTAAGACCTGGATTGTTGGACAAATCGACGCCAGATGCAGATCTAAAAGCTGGTGGATATGTGAATTACGATAGATATATGTTGCGAAGAGGACTAACCATCACGTTCTTGTACTTCCAGATGAAATGATTCCAGCGATGCTCCCGCAATTTTCAATATTCCGGAGATGATATGATCGTTGGCGGTATGCATGATATGAAGAGCACGAAGGCCTGATAGATCAAGGCTGCATCGCGAGCGGCAAAGCCATTCTCCAATGCCAAATGCACCGTATTCGAGGCCCACAATTAATTCATCCAGACGTGGCCTGTTGGGTACCTCCATGAGGAACTGGTCTTCCGAAGGCTCACCATCTGTAGGGCAAGATGGTGCCAAGAGTGATAGGCGCTTTAAGGCGGTCACATGCATGAAGAGGTTGTGAAGGTCGACGTCGGCAAGGTCAAAGTACCAGTTCTCCAGCTCCAGTGAAGTGAGGGATGGAAGCTTCAAAACCTGTATGACTGCATCGCGCAGGTTTGTTGAAAGATCATTCCAAGTCATGCGCCAGCCAAGGCGCAGAGTGAAGCTTTCGAGATGCTTCAGGAGAAGAAGGGCAGCGGTCAGGGAGACCTCATCGTCTAGAATAGTCTCTGGGTCATGATCGGTGACGACTTCCAGATCACGAACGAGGCATGCAATATGTGGTGATTCAAGGAGTAGAGCTTGAAACCGACTGCATTTGACGTCGGTATCGAGAGTGACGCATCGAAAGAACTCCGCGTTTGCCGGCAAGGACCATGACCGACACACTAACGAGCATGCCTGTAGGCCTGCATCATCGTAAATGTCCCCGATGATCTGAATAATTAGTTCTTGTGGAAAAGATGGCAAATTCGCAGATCTGTCACTGGCAGGCTTGTGAGCTTTTCAATAGAGTAAGACATTGTTCTCATACGAAGGTAACTTTTCCATAGCGCTGACGTGGAGGAGTTGGAAGAGACTCAGAGTGCTGGTTTCAGTCAAGTTGATCAGTGGTTTGCGGAGTGCAAGTCTGAAGGGTCGTGCGCCCTGGGAGGCCCTGGACAGCCCTGGACCTGTGCACCTGTACTCACCTTGTAACTTGTAAGCACCGAGTTTCGACTTCAAGGACTCGGATGTTTTGGGATGTACTAGGGGAATTCCATTTAGCAGCACCGAGGGGTTTCAACCGTCGGTTCTGTCGTAAGTTTTGACTTTGGAACCGGTTCTGTTTTGAACGGGTCATTACACTTCTTGGTTCTGAATCGATTCTGGTCGTGCCGGGGTTTGAATTTCAACGGGAGCCGCGGGAGCCAGACTCGGCATGTCACATTGTTATCAAATAATCTTGCTAGGGCTCGCGGTTGCTCTGCCCACCATGCCCCACACACAAACCGCAAAAAGGAAGCCAAGGCAATACTTCAGGCATATATTCTCTATCTGATCACACAAATTGAAGATTATCTATTGGAATGGCGGGTAGACGAAGCCACGACGCCATCGGTGTCGTCCGGCACTTTTAAACTCCGCTGAAGGCATCCTGGAACCGATTCTGTTCCGAGTCAACCGTCGTTGGTTTCCAACTTCAGAACCGAACGACCTTTTTTTCGTTTGGAACCGACGCGTTGAAACCTGCTAAATTGAATTCCCCTACTAGAACGGACTCAGTTTCGAACTCGCAGTCCACCTGAATGCTTGTAGTATTGGCGGCTCTCCAGTAGAGATACGGAGCTTGCTGGAAGATTGAAGCAGTTCCAGCGTTTCAACTTAATGTCATAGAAAGTTCGTGGCAGAGAAGTTGCAGAGAAGCATATCAGCTGTGCGCGAGTTAGCATTGATGTACACGTTCGAAGCAGTCAAGGCTTCAAGAGGCTTCAATCAAAGAATCTGGAACTTGAAGGGCCCGTTCAAGCCGGCGGCGCCGATGGCAGTGGACCACCACTGTCATCAACTTTTGATCAACTTCAACCTTTCAACGTGTTTCAACCAGTATCTTCTCAACTTCCGAAGATCTTCGAGGACTGCCGCCCACCCCCTCAAACATTTTATATGGATATAACCGCCTCTGACGACCTGGGTGAGAGTTAATTTCTGTCGATCCCTCACAGATTCATTCATTGGAGCATAGTAGGCCTTGGCATCGACGGTCTGGCACAGAGAGCTGGCGCTGATTGTATGCCCTACGATATCCTATTCGAGATATTTCACTATGCCACATCACCCGCAACCGTTCGCCTTGGATCACCTTCGACTACCATGATTTTGGCCCGACTATCGACAACTTGGTATTCACACATTTCTTCCAGCCCGAAATTCTGGTGCAACATCCTTGTTGACTACGAGGACTGGTCGCCGTACAACGCGCGATTGCTAACAAAATTTGCACATGTTCACCTTGAGCGCTCTGGCGATAAGCCGATATCCGTATGGACGACCGGCTCCGCAAGACCCGACCCCGAGTTTTTGAGCTATCCAATACAGAATCTGTGGACTCCTTTCATCGGCCGCATCCAGAACCTGACTCTTGCATTTCCCGCGACATGGATAAATTCATTCTGGGAGGCTGCGCCATCCTTTTCCGCAATGCCATCTTTGGAATCTTTAGCGCTCAGCTACTACTCCACGTCGGAATATTTCGACATATTCAATGAGACGCCTATAGACGCCCCCAGACTTCGCAATTTCGCCATCAATTATGTGTATTCGGGGATGGGCTGCACTGAACGTGTAGCTGGGAGAAGTTCACCAGTACTGCCCCAACTTCCATGGAATGAGCTCACTGAGCTTCATCTCGCACACATTATGTTTTCTCGTCAAGATATCTACTCCGTCTTGCGCCAGTGCATCAGTCTCGATGTGTGCACGGTGACAGTCACTACCGGGAAGCAACTGACAGATTGGATCATGCATTGGCCGAGGGGCACTGCTATCATAATACGCAGCAATATCCGTACACTAACAATCCACAATCCCTCCAACGCCGACTACGACAGATATCTCGGGCATGTTTCCTTCCCACTGCTGGAGAACTTGACGATCATAAACAATGGCGTCGCGACAACTCCGGACGCAAGGAGCGACCCCGCTCGGGCATGGAATCCCATGATGTTTGCTACGTTCATGGCACGTTGTTCCTGCACCCTGCGCTATCTCTCCATCTCGGCTCGCATCAAGGGCGCTCACATCCATGATGCATTGGAAAGATCTCCCTCGTTGGTTGAGTTTGACGTCAAAGACGGCCTATTTCTTTCCCCGACGACGGTGAAGATGATGCTCAACAACGAGATTGGTTCCAGTCTCGAAGTTCTGCACTGCTCGATTGCACGGGATATGCTCACAGACTTTCTCGACATGCTTGACTGTCGATATGTCCCTCCCAGACGCCGACGGCCTGGCTGTTACTCGGGCATCCGATCAGTCACCATCCATAGTGATCAGGATGAGGGCTGTGGTCAAGTCCACGATCGGCTGGAGTCGTTGAGAATGGACGGACTACATGTTAGAATAGTCACGCAGTTGACCTACAGAGTGTTCGCCCAGTATATCCCCGCGACCTAGATGCTTGACTTCAGCAAACTCGTATTTAGTAGCTAGGCATCTACAGCACATTCTTCACTGTAGCCCTGCATCTTCAAGAAACCCTGAGGGTATACCTGGCCACCGTCCACTTGTAGCTGTGGCCCAATCGCCGCCATGATGTAATCTAATCTCTTGGGGCTCGGATCCGAGCCAAACGGACGGCTCTAAACCCTCTCCCAACAGTCTTCTGTCTTCATCCCTTTACAATGGCCAACAAAGCATCGCGAATCATTCCGGGGCGCTATCCTCCGCCTGGCACTTCACCAGTTGCGGACGCTATCCGTGTCCGTCGTGGCGCTCGGGGTATCACACCTCTCGATGCTGCTCTTCTCCATGTTCCTCCAGTTGCTGGAGGGTGGAACTCGTTACTCGGGGCCGTGAGAACGCAAGGAAGACTTCCGGGGGATGTTAGGGAGCTTATGGTATGTCGAAGAAGCCATTTCATCTGGTGCCAGACGATTACAACATGTGTGTTGTCGTTATAGATCTTACGCGTCGCTGCCATTAATCGAGCTGCCTTCGAGTGGATTCACCACGAGCACGTTGGACGGAAGGGTGGCCTGTCCTCTGCGCAACTCTACGTTGTGCGCGACACGGCCACTCCCTTACCTCCTTCTGCCGGAATACTCTCGCCGCTTCAGACTGC
>JABCKV010000267.1:0-22170 GCA_018282005.1 Asterophora parasitica
ATCGACATTGGCCAGAAACCTTGGTAGAGATGGTTGGTTTGCGTGGCCACAGTCAGTCGCTCAATCATGCCATTCATTCCATCTCCCATCACAGCCACATCTCTGACCAATCCAGCGAGGATTTCCTCTACCTGGCAGAATCTGGACTGAGAAGTGGCGAGGGAAGGGGGTGCTTGCGTGATGAAAATGGTCCATCCTTTGCAAAGGAGATAGATGAGCACGGATTTGATGACTGCTATGTCACTCGTCTCCAATTTCCTCGGGAAAAGGAGAAGAAGGCGACCAGGAACCAGTGATCGAAGTGCCTGAACCTTTTCCGTCAGTGACTCTTCCACAGATGGTAGGTCGACTCGGAATTCAGCTGCCGCCGAGTAGAGGTTCATGGGAAGAATGGCAATATCACGTCGGAGTCTCTTGAGTGCCTCCTCGATGATCTTCCGAAGGATTGACCCAATAATCTTGGCTTCAGGGTAATCAGTCTCCTCGCCTTCGTACTGAATGTCGGTTCCTGCTTCAGCCAGTGCGACCGAACGATGCTCACACAATGAAGTGTATCCCTCGATCAACTCCTCCTCCGTCAGTGGTAGTTTTCCGAACTGGACTCTCCGTACGAGCGCATCAAATGCATCCACTCGACTACCGTTCTTTCCTCTCTGAGCGAGTATCTTCTGTCGGACAGAAGTGTTGCGAGGTGGTTTGCAGAATCCACAGACATAATCCACGTGAAGAGGATGATCCAGCGTGATACTGGAAGGTATATCTATTATTATATTTATAGATGAACACTTTACTTCTCGTCTGTCTCTGACTGTGTCTACCTCCGGATTGGCTACATCCATAGATACTCTCTTCAGGAATTGGTATTGTATCTGTTTCTTATCGTTCTCGTCTCTAGTATTGACTATGGTGGCTGATGATTTACCAGCTGCCACTATGCGATAAGGACCTTTCCACTCATTGGTCAGTTTGGGTATCCTCACTCCTCTCTTCTCAGTGGGAACCCTCATGTATACTAGTTCATCCACTCCAGGTAGTGAATCTCTTATCACTGCCTTCTTATCGAAATGTTCTTTCATTTTCTTTCCTTGTCTCTTTATTTCACTCTTTACTTCCTGATAGATATCTCTCAGTCCTTCCTTCATTATCTCTATATAATCGTCACTCAAGCAGTACGCACTCTTAGGATACACTTTCGATATAGGCTTGGGTTCACGCCCATACATCAGGAAGTAAGGAGAATGCTTAGTCGTGGTATGAGGTGTGGCATTATATGCATACACCGCGAAAGGCAACAGATCATCCCAAGATCCTTTGCTCTTCCCATCCATAACCATCTTCTTTATCACTGTAGTAATAGTTCGATGCATTCTTTCTGTTACTCCATTCCTTCTAGAGTCATAGCCGAGAGTGAATATTTGTTCTATACCAAGCATATCTGATACACTCTTCAGTATGAGATTATCAAATTCTCTCCCTTGATCGGATAATAATTGCTCCATTATTCTCCCTTCACGTAGCATCCACTCCTCCACTAACGAACGAGCTACAGACTCGGCAGTCTTATCTCGCAGAGCGTAAGCAGAAGTGAACTTGGAGAAATGATCGATGACAGTAAGTATGTATCGATTCCCATTGATTGATCTCCCCATGTCACATAGATCGATACCCACAATTTCTAGTGGTTTGGAAGTATTGAATGGTGTGAGAGGAGGTGTGAGGATGGTTTGTGCATTCACAATAGAGCACGTCTTGCACGATCGAATATACGTTGGGACATCTCGTCTCAATGTTCCCCAATAGTATCTAGTCTCTATTTTTGGAATGATTTTCTTCGTTCCAAAGTGACCACCTCCAATTCCTTCGTGCTCGTCTCTCATTACATCCTCTCTCTTTCCATTGGGAACATACACCTTCCATCGGTGACTCTCGTCCTGAATGAGGAGTAGATCTCCTTCTTTCCTCACATCATTCATGTTGATTCTCTTCTTTGTATCGGGTATAGTAAGTTCTCTTTTACTTCTATCCTCCATATTCAATCTTTCCCATACATCCAATATATCTTTGCACCATTTATCCTTGGCATATGCATCCACCCATTTCTCGTCTTTCTCAACCATCGATCGAGTACGAACCGTATTCACGATGCTATCCCATGGTGCACCATCAGTTTTCTTTGTATCACTCTCAATTGATCCTCGACTCAATGCATCCGATACATAATTAGTTGCACCCTGGATATATTCCATTTTGATATTGTATCCTTGTAACAATTGTGCCCATCTCATCACTCTCGGAGATAGATTCAATCGACGGAACATGGATATTAGAGGTTGGTGGTCAGTTCTCACAACACAACGAGATCCATAGATGAAATGTCGGTATTTGTTTACTCCTTCATATACTGCTAATCCTTCTAAATCAGTTATTCCATAGTTTCTCTCAGCAGTTGAGAGACTACGGGAGAAATACTGAATTGGACGTTCATGACCATCACTGCCCATCTGAGATAGGACAGCTCCTATTCCTTCTCTACACGCATCCGTTGTGATAATAAACGGTGCTTCTCCAGACACGGCAGATTCGTGATTGGGCTGAGCAAGAACAGGTGCGGTACACAATTTCTCCTTCAATAGAACGAAACTTTGCTCCTCGATAGCAGCCCATGACCACACTCTTTTAGTAGAAGTCAGTGCATAAAGAGGGTTAGCAATAGCAGCATAATTAGGGATGAACTTCCGATAGTATCCAGTCATGCCGAGAAAAGTACGAAGTTCACTGATATTCGTGGGACGAGGGAATTCATCCATCGCTTTCACTTTTCCCTTCTGGACTGACACTCCACTACCATCAATAGTATGCCCGAGGTATTGGACTTGAGACTTCTCCAGGAGACACTTCTTCACATTCAACCTCATGTTTCCTTCTCTCAGGAGCGACAATACTCTCTCCATCGCACTCAGGTGACTTTCTCGGTCCGAAGTAGCAATGAGTATATCGTCTATATAACAAAACACATCTCTTTCTCCCAATGGCTTCTGTAACTCGGATTGTAGTATGATATTCATGGTCCTCTGGAATACAGCTGGACTCGTGCACAACCCAAATGGCAACTTGATGAATTCATAATGAGTATC
Organism: Asterophora parasitica; assembly: GCA_018282005.1. Lineage (NCBI taxonomy): Eukaryota > Fungi > Basidiomycota > Agaricomycetes > Agaricales > Lyophyllaceae > Asterophora > Asterophora parasitica. Next base: position 3,135 of record JABCKV010000267.1, read on the forward strand.
CAGAGTGGAGAAGGCTGTCTTCTCTACAGAATCTTCTTCAAGGGCTACCTGCCAGAACCCGCTCTTCAAGTCTAATGTGGAAAATAGACTCTTTCCACGTAGCTCTTGTACACAGTCATTGATTCTCGGGAGAGGATATGCATCCGTCTTGACGACTTCATTCAGTTTACGGTAATCGATGCAAAGACGGATGGAACCGTCTTTCTTTTTAACGAGAACGACTGGACTTGACCATGGACTTGTTGAGGGTCTGATTATTCCAGTCTCTTCCATAGTATTGAGTAACTTCTGTAAGGGATCTCTTAGAGTGTATGGTACTGGTCTCGCTCTCTGTTTGATGGGTCTACTGTCACCAGTATCGATCGAGTGTTCAATCACTGTTGATTTACCCAATTCATTGTCATTTAGAGCGAACACATCCTCGTATCGAGAGACTATTTCTACCATCCCTGGGGACAACTCCTCCCCCTTCTCTTCCTTGAGATGTTTGAGTATCTCCGAGATTCTCTCGTCTCTCGATCTCTCCTCACATCCCATAGATACATACTCTACTCTTCCCTCGATCACTCCATTCCCGTTCTCATGTATCTCCTCCTTACTCCACACACCCACGATTTCTCCTTGTAGAAATCGGCATATCACGTCAGAGGAATTCATTATTGTAATGGTAGTATGTCCATTTTCATCCATTGTACACACTCCACTATTGACTTCCTTTCTCTGGGACCACAGAATACGACTAGTCGATTGGGGTCCACTCAGAGTAAGGGTAGCAAACTGTCCAGGAAATAGCGATAGGAGACGGACAACCACTGCTGAGTTATTGTCCTCTGTCTCTCTATCCTCCTTTCTCTCTCCTGTATCATCTCCCATAGTGATTCTTACATTGAGTGTCTTGAATGCATTCACCCCCAACAGAATCTCATCCTGTTCACAATCGGTGATATAGAAACCAATGGCCTTCTCCTCAGTGGCTCCATTCACTCGCACTCTAAGAATTGTTTTACCGAACAGTTTCATCACAGTTTTCGATGCACCCAGAACTCTCAGATGTGTTTCTGGCATCTCCACTCTGGTATCCACGAAATGATTCCATTCTTGTCCATTAGACTTGAGCACCTGCTCTAGAATCTTCCTTGGGATAAGTGAAACTTGAGCACCGGAGTCCACAAGCACTTTCTGCATGACTCCCTCTACACTCATCTCGGTATCCAATCTACTTCCAACGAAGGTAACTCTCTCCATCTCCTCACTCGTTACTTTGACCCGTATCCCATCCTGATTACCAATGGAGGCTACTGCGTCTTCTGCCACTTGTACTTCATTCACATTGGATGTACCATTTGCAGGTCTCTGAGGAGTGGGATTGGATCCATTCGAGGTATTGTTATGGTAAGGTTGACGATTATTGAAAGAACCACCATATCTATTACCACTGTAACTTCCTCTTCCATTTCTATAGCTCGAATTGTATCGGAAATCCTGGCTTTGCCCATTCTCATTTCCCTTCTGTTTAGTGTATTGAGTGTCCTTGTTACCACTCTGACTATGTTGAGTTTGTACCTTAGATGGATCTGAAGTGGAATGGCAGTCCTTCTTCATATGTCCCTTCCGACCACAATTGTAACATGTATCTTCGAACGTCTTCCTTGAGTAGAAACTGTCTCTCTTGGGGAACACACTCTTCTCATTATCTCTTCGGGGATAGACACTCTTCTCGTTGTCTCTTCCCTTCTCTCTTCTCTTGGTGGCTTCTATGCATTCTGCTCTCTGGGCAGTCAAACGGAGATCAAAGAAGGTAACATCTTTCCCATGATAGGATTCCATAATCTTATCGAATTCAGGTCGTTTCCTCATGACTCGGACAAAACAATCCTGCATGAATTTGTCCTTCATATCTCCTTCCATATATGGCATTCCACGTCCCACAAGTTGTTCGATCTCTCGACATATTTGGATGACTTCCCCTCTATCATTCAACTCTTCCAGTTTACGAATAGCAGTTTGTCTTGTCAACTCAGAGTTTTTATCGAGGGCTCTCTTCATCTCAACAACTATTCTCTGGATGTCACTTCCCTTCCTCATTTCTTCTGGGAGACTTCTGAATACTCTCCACGGTTCAGTATTGACTTCGAATGACTGGCTCAATTGTATCACTTTGTCTCTTTCAGACTGACTTCGATGCTTCATCTCAAATCTTTCCATGAAGGTATCGAACTTCTCATTCTTGTGATCGAATGGTTTGATCGGAGTGAAAGCACTACCCAATTGAGCAAACTGGACTCCGAATTGAGATATCACTTGGTGTAACATAGACTGATCATTGTGATTGTTGTTGGTATTTACTTGATCTCTCTCACTCCCTTGTCTATTCTCTTCGAGTGTTTCATTGACTTCACTACACTCACTTGTTGGGATTGAGTGGACCATTCCTCTCATCGTCTCCAGGGTAGATCGACGATTCGTCATCGATAACGGCGTCTGCTCCAGTCTCTGCTCGTTCTGTGAGTATTCTCTTATCTTCTCTTCATCTTTCATTTCAGGATTCTGAGGATAAACTGGAGTCTCACCGGCGAGTGCTTTGTACCGAGCCTCGTGCTCGAGAATCATTCTGCTCTGGTTGGCCATCACACTCTGCATCTCTCCCATTTGAGCGAGCATCTTCTCAGCTAGAGACTGATAGTGGGCTGTCTCCATCTGTAAGTGTCTCACATGATCTTCTACTTCATCCAGAGTATTCACACCGAGAGATTGTTTCATATCGTGGATCTTTCTAACCAAACAATTCTTCAGATCTCGGTACTTCGCCCACTGGCACTCAATCTCATCTCTCTCCTTAGATGCAGTCATCACTCTTCTCTCATACTCATTTCTCACACAATCGAGTTCCCATTGGATTCTCTCTTTGATAACCTCAGTGCCATTGTTGAAAAGATCTCTCACTTTGTGATACATTTCGTCCGATCCACCATTGTACATTTGAGTATCTGTTACTAGTCTTCCCAACTCGCACATGGTGTACTCAATGGATTCCATCCAACTCACTTCCTGTGGTTCTCCCGTCTCCATTCTCGTGTGTCCATGGATATTCATTCCATTAGCTTGAGACTGTAGATTCTCCAGTGATGGGGATGGCTTCGCGTTAGCGTTCTCATTCACCAGTGATCTATCACTATTCTCTTCCGACATCTGTAATGAGGCATATGAATCAATCTGAGTACTCTGTATATCAATCAGTTGTCTCTCCATCTCTTCTCTTCTACGGACATCTTCCATTCTGGACTCTATACTCATACTGATCAGAGGTTGTTCCTGTCTATCCAGGTTAGTCACTGCCTTCTTCCTTCGCATAGTAACATTTGGATGATCCACTCTACTCGGGAGTATACAATCATTGAGAGGTGAGTCAACTGAGAGTACATGACTTGGATGACTATTGTGGACACTAGTTGGAACCACTTGACTATTAGTCTTCCTTTCTCCAGTCTGTGCATTCTGCTGATGCCACGAGGTCTCTCCCGACTTCGTCTGACTGTTGAAGAGTAAGTCCATCTCATCCCATCCACTCAACTGATCACTGGTGGAGATGACTTCTCGTCCTTGCTGGGTGCTACCATGAGTCATCCTCGAGGTGGGCATTCCTAGCCTCTCTCCTCCACTCATTCCAGGTTGTGCACTCCAGTATGCATCTCTCTGCTGGGTGCTGCCATGAGTCATCATCGAGGTGGGCATTCCTAGCCTCTCTCCTCCGCTCATTCCAGGCAATGCACTCCAGGATGCATCCACTCTCTGCTGGGTGCTGCCATGAGTCATCGAGGTGGGCATTCCTAGCCTCTCTCCTCCGCTCATTCCAGGCAATGCACTCAGTCCACTGTACTGTGTGGGTACTCCCCGTCTTCCTCCCAGTGCCATTCGAGGCATCATGGTGGATCCATAGGCCACGTCACAGTCATTCAGAGTTCTTCCTTGCAGGTCCATGCTTCCGTTGGCCTCGACGGTCCGAACGGGCATAATTGGCACCCTTCTCTCTACTGCCACGTTTCTCCTGTCCTCGACTGAGCGAGCGGGTACTGTGGGCAGTCTCATCTCTCCGTCCACCTTTCTCCTGTCCTCGGGTGTGAACCGAGCGGGTACTGTGGTATCGGTCATTGCTCCCACCTTTCTCCTGTCCTCGACTGAGCGAGCGGGTACTTTGGTGTGCTGAGACTGAGCTCCTCTCTGCTCATCTCCCGACTTACCAAATTCATTCATCATGGCAGTCAGATTATCGAATGGATCTCTCGTGGATCCACCGCTTCTGGAGGTATCCATTCCTCTTCTCTGTGTCTATCAGAGGTGGAACGGTGAAGCTCAGAACCGGTTTCGGCCCCCAACTTAGACTCAGATGTTACTAGAGTTCAAGATTCTTTCTCTGAGACTAACACCTAGGATCCCAGTTGACCCTGTATTCCACGTATAACACAAGAAAAGAGGTAAGATGAATAACTTTATGAACCGACCTTAGGCGATCGATTGGATACGGCAACAAAGAAGAGACAACCAGATGGAACGAACTACACGGGCACAAGTGCCACTCTCATTAACTACGAACAGGGGACAAACATGCAAAAGGGGGGCTTAGTCTATGAGACTCGAGAGGGAGACATCTATATGCAAAAAGGGGTGAAGGATGTTTTAGGAAGAGAGAATGCGATAGGGAAATGAAGTCAGTTATTACAATACATTGTGAAGTACACTACAGTATATTAACTACTCGCCGGCTCCCGAAATCCCGGCTCTACACTGGCGGGATAACATAATTTAAAATACAATCGAAATTCTCTATTTGTTTAACTTAAACGTGTTCTAATCTTGTATTTAGTGGCAAAAATGCCGAAGAAAGAAGAATAATTGGTCTACACTGGAGGCAGTAAGGCAAATCGAACGATAATCAGGACAGATTAAACGAGACGAGGAAGGAAGTGGACTTTTCCTTAGAATTTCCTTTGTCCGTTATTGTTCTTGTGCTGATAATGATTCCAGCCACCGAAATCACCACGACCTCGACCTCTCTTGGCCACTCCTCCTCGCGTCATGGGAATGGACTGGGACTGGACTCGCGACTGCTGGGATTGATTGTAGTGTCTCTTGGGAAAGACTCGGCCATTCTCGCGAGAAGAGGGAAGAGGGTCCACTACTTCCACGTGAGTCTGTTTCTTCTCCTTTCGGTTTTTTCTTCTCTCCACTCCGAACCAGTCGAGTACCACGCTACGATTGTGAGCTGCCGCAAGAGACAGAGGCCAGAATCCATGGTACAGATGAGTGGTATGAGTGGCGACGTGCAATCTGCCAGCCATTTCGTCTCCCATGACTACCGCGTCCTTGACGATTCCCGAAAGGAATTCATCCACTTGATCGTATCGGGCGTGCGTAGTAGTTTGCGATGGGGGAGATTGAACTACGTGGATCGTCCAACCTTTACACAACAGGTAGATCAACGTAGCTTTCACAATTCCCATGTCGTTGATCTCCATTTTCCGAGGGATTACAATCAGGACTCTTCCAGGTATGAGTGTCTTCAGTTCTCTAATCTTGTCGCAGATGTTCTGTTCTACTGCAGGGAGATCCACACGATATCCGGCAGCTACTCCATAGAAGTCATTGGGAAGGATAGCGATATCCCTGATTAATCGCTTGACTGCTTCACCCACTATCCGACGAAGAATTGAGCCAATCAGCACTGCTTCGGGGATCTCAGTCTCTTCTCCTTCATACTGCAGGTCACCGCTGGCTTCGGCGAGAGACGTCACACGATGTGCACAGAGGTCAGTGAAAGCGTCCACTAATTCCTCCTCCGTGAATGGGATCTTGCCATATTGAGCTCTTTGTACCAACACATCGAAGGAATGGATGACCACGCTGGACTGACTCCTCTTCGAGATGATCGACTGACGGATGGACGTGTTCCATGGGGGTCTGCACTGCATGCACACGTAGTCGATGTGGAGTGGATGGTCACGAGAGACTCTGGAATGAGTATCCATTACTATCTGTATAGTTGAACACCTCAATTCACGCCTGTTTCTGACAGTGTCTACTTCTGGATTGACTACATCCTTGGATACTCTCTTCAGAAATTGGTATTGTATCTGTTTCTTATCGTTCTCATCTTTAGTATTGACTATAGTGGCTGATGATTTACCAGCTTCCACTATGCGATAAGGACCCTTCCACTCATTGGTCAGTTTGGGTATCCTCACTCCTCTCTTCTCAGTGGGAACCTTCATATATACCAGTTCATCCACTCCAGGTAGTGAATCTCTTCCCACTGCCTTCTTATCGAAATGTTCCTTCGTTTTCTTTCCTTGTCTCTTTATCTCACTCTTTACTTCCTGATAGATATCTCTCAGTCCTTCCTTCATTATCTCGATGTAATCGTCACTCAAGCAGTATGCACTCTTGGGGTATACTTTCGATATAGGCTTGGGTTCACGCCCATACATCAGGAAGTAGGGAGAATGCTTAGTCGTGGTATGAGGTGTGGCATTATATGCATACACCGCGAAAGGCAAAAGATCATCCCAAGATCCTTTGCTCTTCCCATCCATAACCATCTTCTTTATCACTGTAGTAATAGTTCGATGCATTCTTTCTGTTACTCCATTCCTTCTAGAGTCATAGCCGAGAGTGAATATTTGTTCTATACCAAGCATATCTGATACACTCTTCAGTATGAGATTATCAAATTCTCTCCCTTGATCGGATAATAATTGCTCCATTATTCTCCCTTCACGTAGCATCCACTCCTCCACTAACGAACGAGCTACAGACTCGGCAGTCTTATCTCGCAGAGCGTAAGCAGAAGTGAACTTGGAGAAATGATCGATGACAGTAAGTATGTATCGATTCCCATTGATTGATCTCCCCATGTCACATAGATCGATACCCACAATTTCTAGTGGTTTGGAAGTATTGAATGGTGTGAGAGGAGGTGTGAGGATGGTTTGTGCATTCACAATAGAGCACGTCTTGCACGATCGAATATACGTTGGGACATCTCGTCTCAATGTTCCCCAATAGTATCTAGTCTCTATTTTTGGAATGATTTTCTTCGTTCCAAAGTGACCACCTCCAATTCCTTCGTGCTCGTCTCTCATTACATCCTCTCTCTTTCCATTGGGAACATACACCTTCCATCGGTGACTCTCGTCCTGAATGAGGAGTAGATCTCCTTCTTTCCTCACATCATTCATGTTGATTCTCTTCTTTGTATCGGGTATAGTAAGTTCTCTTTTACTTCTATCCTCCATATTCAATCTTTCCCATACATCCAATATATCTTTGCACCATTTATCCTTGGCATATGCATCCACCCATTTCTCGTCTTTCTCAACCATCGATCGAGTACGAACCGTATTCACGATGCTATCCCATGGTGCACCATCAGTTTTCTTTGTATCACTCTCAATTGATCCTCGACTCAATGCATCCGATACATAATTAGTTGCACCCTGGATATATTCCATTTTGATATTGTATCCTTGTAACAATTGTGCCCATCTCATCACTCTCGGAGATAGATTCAATCGACGGAACATGGATATTAGAGGTTGGTGGTCAGTTCTCACAACACAACGAGATCCATAGATGAAATGTCGGTATTTGTTTACTCCTTCATATACTGCTAATCCTTCTAAATCAGTTATTCCATAGTTTCTCTCAGCAGTTGAGAGACTACGGGAGAAATACTGAATTGGACGTTCATGACCATCACTGCCCATCTGAGATAGGACAGCTCCTATTCCTTCTCTACACGCATCCGTTGTGATAATAAACGGTGCTTCTCCAGACACGGCAGATTCGTGATTGGGCTGAGCAAGAACAGGTGCGGTACACAATTTCTCCTTCAATAGAACGAAACTTTGCTCCTCGATAGCAGCCCATGACCACACTCTTTTAGTAGAAGTCAGTGCATAAAGAGGGTTAGCAATAGCAGCATAATTAGGGATGAACTTCCGATAGTATCCAGTCATGCCGAGAAAAGTACGAAGTTCACTGATATTCGTGGGACGAGGGAATTCATCCATCGCTTTCACTTTTCCCTTCTGGACTGACACTCCACTACCATCAATAGTATGCCCGAGGTATTGGACTTGAGACTTCTCCAGGAGACACTTCTTCACATTCAACCTCATGTTTCCTTCTCTCAGGAGCGACAATACTCTCTCCATCGCACTCAGGTGACTTTCTCGGTCCGAAGTAGCAATGAGTATATCGTCTATATAACAAAACACATCTCTTTCTCCCAATGGCTTCTGTAACTCGGATTGTAGTATGATATTCATGGTCCTCTGGAATACAGCTGGACTCGTGCACAACCCAAATGGCAACTTGATGAATTCATAATGAGTATCCAGAGTGGAGAAGGCTGTCTTCTCTACAGAATCTTCTTCAAGGGCTACCTGCCAGAACCCGCTCTTCAAGTCTAATGTGGAAAATAGACTCTTTCCACGTAGCTCTTGTACACAGTCATTGATTCTCGGGAGAGGATATGCATCCGTCTTGACGACTTCATTCAGTTTACGGTAATCGATGCAAAGACGGATGGAACCGTCTTTCTTTTTAACGAGAACGACTGGACTTGACCATGGACTTGTTGAGGGTCTGATTATTCCAGTCTCTTCCATAGTATTGAGTAACTTCTGTAAGGGATCTCTTAGAGTGTATGGTACTGGTCTCGCTCTCTGTTTGATGGGTCTACTGTCACCAGTATCGATCGAGTGTTCAATCACTGTTGATTTACCCAATTCATTGTCATTTAGAGCGAACACATCCTCGTATCGAGAGACTATTTCTACCATCCCTGGGGACAACTCCTCCCCCTTCTCTTCCTTGAGATGTTTGAGTATCTCCGAGATTCTCTCGTCTCTCGATCTCTCCTCACATCCCATAGATACATACTCTACTCTTCCCTCGATCACTCCATTCCCGTTCTCATGTATCTCCTCCTTACTCCACACACCCACGATTTCTCCTTGTAGAAATCGGCATATCACGTCAGAGGAATTCATTATTGTAATGGTAGTATGTCCATTTTCATCCATTGTACACACTCCACTATTGACTTCCTTTCTCTGGGACCACAGAATACGACTAGTCGATTGGGGTCCACTCAGAGTAAGGGTAGCAAACTGTCCAGGAAATAGCGATAGGAGACGGACAACCACTGCTGAGTTATTGTCCTCTGTCTCTCTATCCTCCTTTCTCTCTCCTGTATCATCTCCCATAGTGATTCTTACATTGAGTGTCTTGAATGCATTCACCCCCAACAGAATCTCATCCTGTTCACAATCGGTGATATAGAAACCAATGGCCTTCTCCTCAGTGGCTCCATTCACTCGCACTCTAAGAATTGTTTTACCGAACAGTTTCATCACAGTTTTCGATGCACCCAGAACTCTCAGATGTGTTTCTGGCATCTCCACTCTGGTATCCACGAAATGATTCCATTCTTGTCCATTAGACTTGAGCACCTGCTCTAGAATCTTCCTTGGGATAAGTGAAACTTGAGCACCGGAGTCCACAAGCACTTTCTGCATGACTCCCTCTACACTCATCTCGGTATCCAATCTACTTCCAACGAAGGTAACTCTCTCCATCTCCTCACTCGTTACTTTGACCCGTATCCCATCCTGATTACCAATGGAGGCTACTGCGTCTTCTGCCACTTGTACTTCATTCACATTGGATGTACCATTTGCAGGTCTCTGAGGAGTGGGATTGGATCCATTCGAGGTATTGTTATGGTAAGGTTGACGATTATTGAAAGAACCACCATATCTATTACCACTGTAACTTCCTCTTCCATTTCTATAGCTCGAATTGTATCGGAAATCCTGGCTTTGCCCATTCTCATTTCCCTTCTGTTTAGTGTATTGAGTGTCCTTGTTACCACTCTGACTATGTTGAGTTTGTACCTTAGATGGATCTGAAGTGGAATGGCAGTCCTTCTTCATATGTCCCTTCCGACCACAATTGTAACATGTATCTTCGAACGTCTTCCTTGAGTAGAAACTGTCTCTCTTGGGGAACACACTCTTCTCATTATCTCTTCGGGGATAGACACTCTTCTCGTTGTCTCTTCCCTTCTCTCTTCTCTTGGTGGCTTCTATGCATTCTGCTCTCTGGGCAGTCAAACGGAGATCAAAGAAGGTAACATCTTTCCCATGATAGGATTCCATAATCTTATCGAATTCAGGTCGTTTCCTCATGACTCGGACAAAACAATCCTGCATGAATTTGTCCTTCATATCTCCTTCCATATATGGCATTCCACGTCCCACAAGTTGTTCGATCTCTCGACATATTTGGATGACTTCCCCTCTATCATTCAACTCTTCCAGTTTACGAATAGCAGTTTGTCTTGTCAACTCAGAGTTTTTATCGAGGGCTCTCTTCATCTCAACAACTATTCTCTGGATGTCACTTCCCTTCCTCATTTCTTCTGGGAGACTTCTGAATACTCTCCACGGTTCAGTATTGACTTCGAATGACTGGCTCAATTGTATCACTTTGTCTCTTTCAGACTGACTTCGATGCTTCATCTCAAATCTTTCCATGAAGGTATCGAACTTCTCATTCTTGTGATCGAATGGTTTGATCGGAGTGAAAGCACTACCCAATTGAGCAAACTGGACTCCGAATTGAGATATCACTTGGTGTAACATAGACTGATCATTGTGATTGTTGTTGGTATTTACTTGATCTCTCTCACTCCCTTGTCTATTCTCTTCGAGTGTTTCATTGACTTCACTACACTCACTTGTTGGGATTGAGTGGACCATTCCTCTCATCGTCTCCAGGGTAGATCGACGATTCGTCATCGATAACGGCGTCTGCTCCAGTCTCTGCTCGTTCTGTGAGTATTCTCTTATCTTCTCTTCATCTTTCATTTCAGGATTCTGAGGATAAACTGGAGTCTCACCGGCGAGTGCTTTGTACCGAGCCTCGTGCTCGAGAATCATTCTGCTCTGGTTGGCCATCACACTCTGCATCTCTCCCATTTGAGCGAGCATCTTCTCAGCTAGAGACTGATAGTGGGCTGTCTCCATCTGTAAGTGTCTCACATGATCTTCTACTTCATCCAGAGTATTCACACCGAGAGATTGTTTCATATCGTGGATCTTTCTAACCAAACAATTCTTCAGATCTCGGTACTTCGCCCACTGGCACTCAATCTCATCTCTCTCCTTAGATGCAGTCATCACTCTTCTCTCATACTCATTTCTCACACAATCGAGTTCCCATTGGATTCTCTCTTTGATAACCTCAGTGCCATTGTTGAAAAGATCTCTCACTTTGTGATACATTTCGTCCGATCCACCATTGTACATTTGAGTATCTGTTACTAGTCTTCCCAACTCGCACATGGTGTACTCAATGGATTCCATCCAACTCACTTCCTGTGGTTCTCCCGTCTCCATTCTCGTGTGTCCATGGATATTCATTCCATTAGCTTGAGACTGTAGATTCTCCAGTGATGGGGATGGCTTCGCGTTAGCGTTCTCATTCACCAGTGATCTATCACTATTCTCTTCCGACATCTGTAATGAGGCATATGAATCAATCTGAGTACTCTGTATATCAATCAGTTGTCTCTCCATCTCTTCTCTTCTACGGACATCTTCCATTCTGGACTCTATACTCATACTGATCAGAGGTTGTTCCTGTCTATCCAGGTTAGTCACTGCCTTCTTCCTTCGCATAGTAACATTTGGATGATCCACTCTACTCGGGAGTATACAATCATTGAGAGGTGAGTCAACTGAGAGTACATGACTTGGATGACTATTGTGGACACTAGTTGGAACCACTTGACTATTAGTCTTCCTTTCTCCAGTCTGTGCATTCTGCTGATGCCACGAGGTCTCTCCCGACTTCGTCTGACTGTTGAAGAGTAAGTCCATCTCATCCCATCCACTCAACTGATCACTGGTGGAGATGACTTCTCGTCCTTGCTGGGTGCTACCATGAGTCATCCTCGAGGTGGGCATTCCTAGCCTCTCTCCTCCACTCATTCCAGGTTGTGCACTCCAGTATGCATCTCTCTGCTGGGTGCTGCCATGAGTCATCATCGAGGTGGGCATTCCTAGCCTCTCTCCTCCGCTCATTCCAGGCAATGCACTCCAGGATGCATCCACTCTCTGCTGGGTGCTGCCATGAGTCATCGAGGTGGGCATTCCTAGCCTCTCTCCTCCGCTCATTCCAGGCAATGCACTCAGTCCACTGTACTGTGTGGGTACTCCCCGTCTTCCTCCCAGTGCCATTCGAGGCATCATGGTGGATCCATAGGCCACGTCACAGTCATTCAGAGTTCTTCCTTGCAGGTCCATGCTTCCGTTGGCCTCGACGGTCCGAACGGGCATAATTGGCACCCTTCTCTCTACTGCCACGTTTCTCCTGTCCTCGACTGAGCGAGCGGGTACTGTGGGCAGTCTCATCTCTCCGTCCACCTTTCTCCTGTCCTCGGGTGTGAACCGAGCGGGTACTGTGGTATCGGTCATTGCTCCCACCTTTCTCCTGTCCTCGACTGAGCGAGCGGGTACTTTGGTGTGCTGAGACTGAGCTCCTCTCTGCTCATCTCCCGACTTACCAAATTCATTCATCATGGCAGTCAGATTATCGAATGGATCTCTCGTGGATCCACCGCTTCTGGAGGTATCCATTCCTCTTCTCTGTGTCTATCAGAGGTGGAACGGTGAAGCTCAGAACCGGTTTCGGCCCCCAACTTAGACTCAGATGTTACTAGAGTTCAAGATTCTTTCTCTGAGACTAACACCTAGGATCCCAGTTGACCCTGTATTCCACGTATAACACAAGAAAAGAGGTAAGATGAATAACTTTATGAACCGACCTTAGGCGATCGATTGGATACGGCAACAAAGAAGAGACAACCAGATGGAACGAACTACACGGGCACAAGTGCCACTCTCATTAACTACGAACAGGGGACAAACATGCAAAAGGGGGGCTTAGTCTATGAGACTCGAGAGGGAGACATCTATATGCAAAAAGGGGTGAAGGATGTTTTAAGAAGAGAGAATGCGATAGGGAAATGAAGTCAGTTATTACAATACATTGTGAAGTATAATTACAGTATATTAACTACTCGCCGGCTCCCGAATTCCCGGCTCTCCACTGGCGGGATAAAATAATTTAAAATACAATCGAAATGTTTCCTATTTGTTTAAATGTGTTTTAATCTTGTATTTAGTGGCATAATGCCGAAGAAAGAAGAATTATTAGTCTACAATAGACGCAGTACTGCAAATCGCAATGATAAGAATGAATGGTCTCTCTACACTAGAGGCAAGGAGTACGGAAAAAATCGAACGATAATCAGGTTAGTAAAGCATTACTTCCTGTTATAGAAATGCTTGTATCCACCATTGTAACCTCCTCCCTTCGTCACTGATCCTCCTCGAGCCATGGGGATGGACGGACGACCTTCCTTTGCTCTTCCATGGCGGATCTTCTGCTGCTTATTAGGGAAGGTTCTGTTGTGATTCGGTGTGTACTGCATGGTGGTAGTCTGACTGGATCCTTCTCCTTCATTCTTCACCTTCGATCTTCGTTCCACTCCAAACCATTCGAATAGCACACTAGCCTCGTGAGCTGCCGCCATCGACATTGGCCAGAAACCTTGGTAGAGATGGTTGGTTTGCGTGGCCACAGTCAGTCGCTCAATCATGCCATTCATGCCATCTCCCATCACAGCCACATCTCTTGTACTGGATTTAGCGACGCTGCTAAATTGCCAGTTAGGGATACGATGCGGTTAAAGATCAAGGGGCGAATCAATAACTATTTCATCACACAATTAATCAATAACAGAGGGAAATGACGTAGAGGTTTAGAAGATAGACGAGGAAAGAAGTGGGAAGAAGACTGGAGAATGAGGGGAAAGTGGGCTGGGAGTGGACTGGGAATGGATTGGGAGAATGAACTGGGAATGAACCAACGTACCAGTGGGTAAGCGGAGGCAGTGGTTGTTGAGAGGACTGAGCTGCTTGGCTCGTTCCTCGAAGTGGACTGGTTGTTGTGGACGGAGTGGACTGCGTCGTGCAGGGGCTCGTCCGGTGGTCGTAGTAGTTACGGCCAAGTCGAGAACGCCTCAAACTTGGGTAATTAAACCGATAATGGATCGATAATAGCGTAATAATGACGCAACACGAAGTAAGAAGGGAAAGGGTTACAAACGGCGGCGTTTCACCTAGTGTTTGTGGTATACGGATGGAATGGCAGGTCAGGAGAACGATAACTGTGAATGGGATGTGAAAAGACAACAACAATCAAAGAAACAACCGTCGTGAACGGTGTACAATGGATAAAAAAGAAGAAGAAGTGAGGAATGCACTTTAAGGCGAATTCAGGTTACGGTAGTTGCTTGCATCGTGGTAAGATACCGAAGTCGCTTGAAGTGGCAATTACGAACTGATTTAATATAAGGGAAATTGAATTATTATTATTTAAATAAATGAATTGTATTTGGGAACCGATATTCAAGGAATTCGGTACACTCCGGGGGGACCGGGAGAGAATGAAATGAGATGTGGGTGGTGTTGTTGTGTGAATATGAAGGAAGAGTGGTGGGATTGAATATCCTTTAGTGGAACAACAAACAAATAACGAGAGCACAACGAACAACAACAAAATGGAGAAGACTACGATGGAACGAAACAACAACAAATGGTGAAGTAAGCACATAGCACAGTACTGAACGAGTGAGAGTGGAGGGGACTCATGGTTTGAGAGATGGGTTGAGGGGGCAGAGCCAATCGTTGTGGCGTTCCTTCACTCCAATGTGATTGGCACAACCTCTCTCGCATGGGTCGGGCTCGCAGGTGCGATGGTGCATGTGGTTCTTGATGCGGAAGCACTTCAGGCAGCGATTGGCGTCCTTCAGGATACGGAGGCGCATGGCCAGACTGGTCTGAGTGGTGCAATACTTGCTGAAGTGGACTGCGGAGTCGCAGAACGCACAGTGCACCTGGGCTCTGTTGGAGGGAGTCGGCTTTTGAGCGAATGAAGGGGCCTTGGTGAAGGCACGGCGAGGGGAACGGGAGCGAGAGTGAGAGTGGACTCTGGGACGAGCGATAGGGGAACGGGAACGATGGGCACGAGAAGTGGAAGGGGCATCGCTTCGAGGGAAACGAGAGAGAAGTGGAATAGAGGGGGTATGGGGGGAACGAGAGG
Source organism: Asterophora parasitica (assembly GCA_018282005.1). NCBI lineage: Eukaryota > Fungi > Basidiomycota > Agaricomycetes > Agaricales > Lyophyllaceae > Asterophora > Asterophora parasitica. Next base: position 18,369 of record JABCKV010000267.1, read on the forward strand.
AACGAACAATGGAAGCAAGGGTGGACACATCATTGGACAACTGAGATAGAGAGGACTTAATGAGATCAGTCTCCTGGACAATCAACGACATACAACTTTGATTGTTATCAATGACGATTTGAGTAAGAGTCTCCAGGATGGTCTCGGTGTCCTCTTGAGCTTGCTTGCAGTAGACTTCTCGCATGGCCCTGATAGTCTCAGCTTGACACTTGTCGAAATGGGCCTTGAGGTCCTTGTTCTTGTTGATGGCGAGGGACTTCTTGGGAAGCGTTTCCTGGAATCGGATATTTACTGATGAGAATGGATAGAATGAAAGTGAAGGAGATGATGACATGGAAAGAAGTGGACTGAGAAGAGGTAGGGGTGGAGATGCGTACCTGCTCGGCAGGATTGGTGAGACGCTTGTTGTTCTCCTCCTCATAATCAGGTAGCATGTAGTTGGCTCGTGGGAACGTGGAGTTGGAGTTGGCAAACTGGAATGGATGTATAGAATAAGGTGATTGGAAATTACAATGTGTACTCGCAGTGGAATCCTCCCGGGGGCCTAGAGGCGGGGATTGGAAGGGGGCTTCTTGGAACGAGTGAGCATGGTATGAGTGTTTTCAATCACGTCAGTCTTCTCAACTACAGTCATTGGAGCGCATGGAGAGGACTCATTGGAGTGGATCTCAAGGGGAATGAGACGATTCAATGGGCGCTCAATTACTCTGCCAGCATGTGATCTGAGAATAGCTGAGTTCTCAGTGAGCGACACGATCATTGCCATTTTCCAACTTGATCTCGGGGTGTTTCCAGACTCGTCGATGACGAGAACTATTGAACCACGAGTGGGATGAAGTGGACTAGATCTTGATGAGTGAAGGGGATCAGATTTGCTAGTACAGTCACGAAGTGTGGTGAGATACTCGTTGTGCCACCTGTCCCAGAATGCATCTACTATCTCGATTGATCTCTTGAGCTGACTGATGGCAGCTTCTCTACTGGAGTTCTCTTCATCAGGAGGGCGGTAATCGCCATCGTCAGGATCGGAGTGAATGAGAGAACAGCCGAGGAATGACTCGGGAGAAATGAGATCGATTGGACGGAGAACTGGACCAGAGAATGGAATGGAATCATCAGAGGAGACATACGTCAGTGGTCTACTATTAAGGAGGGCCTCAATCTCGCAGACGACTGTGGTGAACTCTTCGTGGGTCAGTTTCTTTCTCCCGATGGAACGAGAGAGGGAAACCTTGATGAGTCCAACGAGTCTCTCATAGATTCCTCCCTTCCATGGAGAATGGGCAGTCGTATAATTCCAATTGATTTCTAGTCTAGACAGGAGAGTGTTCACTTCGGGATCATCTACTGGTTTGGTGAATAGACTGGAAGCCATTCTGAATGTAGTGGCCTTGTCAGAAGTGATCTGAGTGGGGGTTCCTCGTCGAGAACAGAATCTACGGAAAGCGAATGTGAACGAGGAAGGCAGCAGGGAGTCGACTATCTCGAGATGAGTGAGTCGAGTTGAGAAGCAAGTGATTACTAGGATGTACATCTTCGCTCCCTTATTGGAATTGAAGGGACCAGCATAGTCCATACCACAGTGCTCGAACGGACGACTGCGTCGAACTCTATCGGCTGGAAGCACTGGAGAAGAAGGGTATCGGAATGGCAAGTTATTGGTCTTGCGACAAGGAACACACTGTTTCAGAGTTGACTTGGCAATCTGACGACACCTTGGGATCCAGTATTGATACTTCACTTGATTGAGTACTATCTCGATGCTCGCGTGGGAAGAGGACTTATGGGTCTCCGCAACGATGAGTCTAGCGAGGGTTGAATCTACCGAAGTGGGAATGAAGATAGGGGACTTGGCTAGTGAAGGTAGATTCGAATTCGTCAATCTACTATTGGATCTCCATAGACCTGTAGATGGATCCTCGACAATCAGGTTCCTCTTCTTCAAACTATCATTAAGATGGATGTATCTAGTCTGATATAGTCGAATGATAGATATACGAGAGAATCGTTTCTCAGTAGCTGTCAGATATGACGCACTACTATTTGGGAGATGACTGAGTTTCTCTTTGAGGGTTGGATTCTTAACTCTTGAAGCACATCTGGATATGAATCTGTAAACTAAAGCAGTAACAGAGATGGCTCTATGGAGAGATGAGAATCGGGATAGATCGATGACTGGCTCGACTGGGGGAGTCATGATGGCACGGACAGTGGGGAATGACTCGATTGGTGGACCCTGCATGGACGAGAGTTCCTCATTCGGCCATGTGCCTGGAGTAGACTGCAGCCACACTGGGCCAACCCACCACTGATGGTTCGGATCATTCATTTCCTTCGCACTGAGTCCTCGGGTGGAATGATCAGCAGGATTGAACTCGCTGCGGACGTGTCTCGGATGGTTATAGACGACTTGGTATTCAGTTCGGAGTTCATCTCTAACCTCATGGATTTTCTTGACACGATTGTTGACAAAAATTCCCAGAGGCTTTGAGAATCCGTCCTTACACCAATGGAGAACTACCGCAGAATCCGAGTACGTGTACACTTGCATTGGTTTCCTTGGAAACTCTTTGCGAAGAGCATCTACTGTGAATCTAAGCAAGGAATGGGCAAGAACGAGGGCTTCTAGTTCCATCTTGGGGATGGTAGAAGTATCTTTGATGGGGGCGAGTCTACACTTAGAGATCAATAGAGTCGGCTTCGCATGAGGAGACCAACTGTAAATGCAAGTGGCCATTGATTGCTTGGATGCATCGCTGAATGCAACGAGAATGATTTCGTCCGAGTCAGACAAATGGGAGTATCGATCTATTGGGAGAGAGAATTTCTCGAGTTCTCTCATCTGTGAATGGAAGATGACTCTAGTTGAATCGTCGACCTTATCATCCCACTTGTGAGGCAAGTTCCAGAGACTCTGGATAGTGAGTCTTGGAAGGAGAAGGAGAGGATTCAATAGACCTAGAGGATCGAATGGACTGGCGGCTGCACTCAGCATGGATCTCTTGGACTCCTTCTCATTCTTGGATGAGATGGGAATCTTGATGGACAACTGATCAGTGGAACTATCCCATTGAAGACCGAGTAGTTTCTGCACGGTATCCTTGGATCGATCAGAATTGGAAATGACATTATTGAATCGAGCACTATTGGATGCATAGTCTCGTAGATTCATTGACATGGACTCAAACAAGTGCTTGGACTGAGTGTACATGAGGGGAAGAGGACTATCGACATTGATGATCACATTGTCCACATAGAGATTGGAAACTAATTGATGGATCAGAATGGGGTCGAAGTCTCCTTCCGTCTCACGAATGTGGTGGTGGATCACCTTGTTCAGAAGACTTGGTGATTGGTTCACACCAAATGGAGTTACACAAAATCGTAGAACTAGAATGTTCGGACGTGAGACTGGCTTATCGATGTCCTTAACCCACAGGAATCTCAGCATGTTTCGTTGGGAATGATGTAGTTTCACTTGTAGGAATGCCTTCTCAACATCAGCAATAATGAGTGTTTTGCGTGATCTGGATCGGAGAAGAAGTGCAGGGATCTGCTCGAGATCACTGGGACCTGGGTAGATCATGTCATTCAAAGAGGGCTTGTTCTTCAGATGAGCTGACGCATCGTACACAATGCGAAGTGGCGTAGTGGGCTTATCTGGTCTGAGAACGGGCTGATGAGCCAAGTAGTGAATGATGCCATCGTTGTCATTGGGATCAACCTTCTCGATCTGTCCGAGACTGAGTTGATCGCAGATGACTGAATCATAGTACTCTAGATTGGATCTCTGCTTGGAGAG
>JABCKV010000268.1:6963-22020 GCA_018282005.1 Asterophora parasitica
ATAGACTTGAAAACAGTCCAGTCCGGACATACAGCGGGACCAGCGATCGCGCCGCAACGACCATCATGAGAGCGCGTCTAATAGTACTCTAGAGGACGATGGGTAAGCATCATACTCGTGGAAAACGAGACGATACTAACAGACCTGTATAAATCCATACATCATCCCACGGCACTGCGCCCGCCACATCACACCAGCTCTCCACCTTTCAGTCCCTCGCCAGATATCCATCCTCCATCCCTTCATGTGGGGCGCAGAGTCGAACGAACACTGTGGAGTTGAGGTGTCCACAAAAAGAGACGTCGGGCCGCAGCGCTCGTCCAGAGGATCGAAGCTTAATAACATGTTAGAATGAGACTGGAATGCGAGACGGTGCTGACATACTTGCACGATTCTGCGCGTCGGCCGCCAGTATTCATCCCCCACGAAATAGAAACACGCCCGTCGTCCTCATGCGTGTCCCTCTGTCAATCTCAAACAGATGTCCAGCGCTCGGCATAGACCTCGAACGCGCGAGTGGCAAAGAATAACGGCGGAAGCGCACGTGGTTGAGGAAGAACGCGTGCGGGGGCGCTTCGTTGGGTCAGTGTTGTTGTGTAGCCTGGGCTGTGGGGATAAAGGGCTGGAGAACGCATATTGGTCAGAAAACGAGAAATAACCACACGCACTTCATACCTTTGTCAAATCTTTCCACTCTGCGACAATATCTCTCTGTAGCCCGAATCCCGCCAAAACTGAGGCTAGTCTTGGGCTAGTCGCGAAATTCGAAGTTGGCTTGACACAGACACGAGCACATGAGAATGCGGAACTGTCAAGCGCTGAATGTGGATGTGTAGCCTGAGCAGTGGAAATGGAGATTCGCATACATTCAAGGGCGAGAAACGGGTGCGTACCTTCTGCAGCTGCCAACTTGTTCCTCGCCGGTTCCCATGTCCTTAAGCCTAACTATCTCCTCTGTAGTCCGAATACAGCCGAACAGCTGAATTCAGTGCCAGCCAGGATGCCCCTAGTCAAGTCCCGACAACGAATTTGGAACTGTTCGAGTGCAACAGCGAGACGGGATACGGGAAGCGTGGACATCACTATAGAAGTACTTTTAGACTGAATCTTGAGTGCGACGGCGGACGAGCCTCAATGGCATCAAGCTCAAGCCTCGTTGCTTCATTCCACACCATTTCGAATCTGTTGGTACTGGTACTGGTAAGGACGGCTAGCGCTGGTAATGGGTTGGCGAGCTCAACGGCCTAGGATTGATAAGAATAAGACCTACAAGAGAAATCGAGCATCAAGAGAGCACTCACGCCATAACTCAGGTCTTACAAGCCGTCGTGTCTCCCTCGTCGAGACGCACATATTGTTGATCCATGCTGTCGTCATGACTCCTGAGGCCTGCGGCCTGAGATCTGAGAGGTCATTTTCTGAAAAAGACATGGGAAATCGTGATTCGACACACTTTCCCAGAAGTCAAATTGGTGTCGATTTATGGAGCGCAGTGAGTCCAAAGTGAGCTTCGAGACGAAGAATATATAGAGAGGCAGGGTTCCAGAGTGCACAGGGTGGAAAGGAAACTGGGATTGCAGGTTATGTGGTCAGCGTCGTGGTGGCTCAAAGGAAATCCTTCGTCATCGTTGATGGCAGTGATCGGATTCTACTAGGCAAGTTTTCCACGGCTTGCTCACGTCCTCATCGTCTCGAAACTGGCCTGGACCCTCCCTCTCTAGGCTACGTATAGCACCCCGTCTTCGCAATCTTTTCTCGATTCTCAACGGCTAGCATCGAGCTCTTCGGTGTTTTACTGTAGACCTCGCTGAGTCTGCGCATTTGCGAAAATCTAAAGCTCATGTTATCTTGGTCAATCTAGGCATGAACAATTTCTTGGGGATGGAAATCACGCATCTGTATGCGAATCTCTTCTTTGCCTCACTCCTACGAGTTTTTATCTTTCTACGTTGTCCAGTACTATTATGCTTAGACTTTAGTAGGCTCAAAGCTCGGATATTGATAATTCATTGGTTTTTCTGCTCTGCTAGAGCATCGCACGAGATCTCCGGCATTGGAAATCTGTTATATTAAAGCATAACACCTCCGCGCATCTAACCATTGAATTTTGAACGCTCAGACGATGTTGCTTCCTACCACCACCACATCCACCCTCTTCATGAACCAATCGCCAGTTGTCTCGGCCCAGGCATGGACTGAGCGTCCAGAGGAAATGATCATCTCATGAGCCGTCGAGATATCCAAATTCCAGTCCGCATGTGAATACAGATTTTCAAGTACAATGTCCTTCAGTAAGGGAACTTGGAGGCGTTGAAAAATCCAGGAATCCTTGATGCTAACGAAGCGAAGCGACGTCAGGTGCGGGAGCACGATGTCTCGGACGCGTTCCTCGATAGATGACTCCCGGTCGTGGGGGATTACGGAGCAGAAGCGGACCAGCTGGATGCAGTGGCGTAGGATCTGTTTGATCATTGCGCCTTTTGCAGTATCCGCGGCCGTGAGGTCAAGGAATACAAGGCGAGCCCATGCCTCTGGCTGCACATTCTCTAACACCAAATGCATTGATTTGGAGGACACACTTTGACTCTCTGCAAGCACCATGGTTAGCGCGAAACATCAAGCGTTCATTATCGCGAAAATCGTGCCACACGGAGGCGACAAAGCCTTCTACCGCTGCATCGCTGCTTTAGATGCTAAATGTTGCTACGGCAGCTCTCCACTCTGCGCTGTGCTGCGTATGTTCTCTGTAATCAAGAACAAAGAAAACGCCGACATCATCCGCCACGATCTGCGCCAGTTGGATGGCAAGTACGGACGATGGGGGTGCGAGCCTGAGCTGCCCGAAAACCCGTGCCAGTACACTTCTTTCCTTCTGGTTGCGTCCTGGAACTTGGACTTTCAGAACCCTGACTCCCACATTGCCCATCCTTATTCCTTTTGAGCATTCGCTTTCGCCAGCTGATATGGGGAGCACCCAAGAAGGTATGTATGTCCTGGCGCACTCTTCTCGGTGACGCACCAACGATTTGCTGAATTTCTGTCGAGATAACCTCGGTGGTATTACTGTTCTCGATGTCACGATCCCTGAGGACTGACAGATTATCTCAAATGCTTCCTGATGGACGATAATATGTATCTTATAACAATCGACACCTCTGCCCCGCAGGTCCTGCTTTCAGCATCCGGTTTGGCTCGGAACGCAGGTCTGGACTCTGTGGAGCGGAACGACCGCACGGTACCAGTTTTTGTGCCGAAACTCGACTCACTCCCCACCACCAGTGGAGGATGGCTCTTTGCGCTCCAGCCGCGTGTCGGTAGCATGAAGAAGTTCGGTTTTGTCAAGCTTTGTGGTGGCTCACAATCTGTCACTTGCGCTGCAGCAGACGATACGGGTGATGAGATCGATGCAGTCCTTGGCCTGAAGGACTGGGTGGATGAGATGGAGCAAGAAGGCCGTCCCGGTGTGTTTGAGTCTGCAGTAGATGCGCTACTAGCCGTGTTCAACCAAATGATGGAAAAGAAAGGGTATCAGCCGATGGAGATGCAAGACGCGCAGGCGCTTAGGAAACCCATTCAGTCACTTCCTACTACCACCACATGCACCTTTACATCACGACCATTCTTCTCACTCCAGCCTTTCTGAAACGAGCTTCCACAGGAAAAGATCATCGCGTGAATCGTCGACATATCAATGTTCGCGCAGTCGTCCTGCAAATTATGGACTTCAAGTACAATCTCCTTCAGGAAGGGTGTTTTGAGGCACCGAAATATCCAGGGATCCTCCATGTCAGCGAGGGAAAGCGAAGAAAGGCGTGGAAGCACAATATCTCGGACTTGGTCGTCGATTGAAGGGACGCGCGGGACTGTAGAGCGAAAGCGGACAAGCTCGACGCAGTGATATAGAAGCCGTTTGATCATTCCGCCGTCAGAAATTTCCGCGTCCCTAAGGTCAAGGAATACAAGGCGAGCCCATGTCTCTGGCGCTATGCTCTCCAACACCATTTACATCGAGTCGGAGCACGAGTAGTCGTCGTTGGCCTGGATGGTAAGGGAGTGTAAGGAATGCGGTAAACTGCCGAAGGTGTCGACGACAAGCTGAGTGTCAGCGATGGTCATCTCCTCCTCGTGATCTGTCAACGAGATTACGAGCGATTTGAGTGACTTGAACTCTCGAAGATACTTGGAAAAAGCTACGAGATGCACACTTTCAACGTCAGATATATCAAGGGACACAATTTGGTGCCACGGGAAGTTCAAGGAAAGAGCCTGTGGGACAATTATCTCGTCGCACCCAAGCGTTAGGCTGTGGAGGTTCCTCATCGACAACAGTGATTTGGTGAGGACCAAGGGTGTGGTCTGACTCAGGGTCGACTCCGTCAAGTAGATGTCGAGGGTTTCAAGGTTTCCAAAAATGTCTGCTGGTAGGCGATCAAACAGGCGCTTGAAGTTTTTAGTGCACATGAGTATGTCAAGCATGCGGACCTGAGGGATGATGTTGCCGGCTGAGTTTACTGAGAAGGGTGGATGGTCTGTAATCTCCAGTGTTTTGCTCGCGACAGTTGGAAGGATATGGCACAGGCGCTCCGAGGACGTGTCTGTCTTGAGAATGATGTCTCGCCAGAGTCCAGCGTCGTTTCGGGAGACGCGTCGCCACAGCGAGCACACCTGGCCAAGAACCCATGGGCGTCGGGTATTGAGTGGAATAGGCTGATCGTCAACGTGAAGTGGATCGGGCTCGCACTCAGCAAAGATCTTGTTGAGCAGTTCGACCGGTATACGTTTGTGTGGGGCGACGGCGACGCGGAATGTATGGAGATGCTCCTCGATGCGAGCCCTGCGAGTGAGAAGTGGTGCCAATTGCCTGTCTAGCTCGAGGAGGGTAGCTTCGTAATCGCAAAGAAGGACCTTGGTGCACTCGAGTTCGTGTGGTGAAAGGACGAGCTCATTTCGAATTCCCGCATCACTCAGGACTTTTTCGCGGATTTCGAGGTGTTCCTTGTGGATTAACATCTGATTCTGATTCGCTGGGTGTAGAGCTATCTGTCGAAAAAAAGGGAGGGAATGCGAGTGGATACTCACTTAAGCTTGTCTGGGCTGGTTCGTGGTCGTCGTCGTCGAGGAGTTGTCGGAAAGACCGGTGATCCGAGTCTTTTCCACGCCCCACCGCTTATCCATCGTCTTTCCACCTTCTCAGGCCTTCAGCCTGACTGGTCTGGATATTAGTCCTAAATTCCACCCTGTATTCGCGAATGTTTTGACTATAATCTATGTTTCTTCTTTTCTGAATCTTTCTGTTGCATTGAGCTCTCAAATGCGCATCTGAAGCCTTGCTTTGAAAACGACACCTTACACCTGTTGCATGCCTTGCTTCTACCTAAAGCTGTGAAGGATATATTGATAGACTTTGAGCTCTTGTACCTTAGCCGATTCTAATTTCTGGGCATGGATAGTGCACGTCTTTGCCTGCATGTCTTCATCACGCTCACTCCCTATAAGTCTCCTTAAGTACGAGTTCTACCTTTCTACGCTGCGCGGCACGAGTCTTAGCTCGGACGTTGATACTTTATTGGTTTACTAGTCTTTCCGCTGCATCACCGTACAAGGTTTTGGGCATTGGGAATCTTGTTTATCGAACCCTCCGCGTTTCAGTAAGTACTCATTCACTCAAACGACGCTATTGCTTCGCACTATCACCACATTCACCATTTTCGCGAACCCATCGCCGACGCTCGTCTCGACCCAGGCATGGACCGAGCGCCCAGAGGAAGATATCATCTCGTGAACCGTTGAGATATCCAAGTTCCAGTTCTCCTCCGTGGACAGATTTTCATGTGTCATCTCCTTCAGCCAGGGTACTATGAGGCACTGAAAAATCCAGGAAGCCTGGATGTTGGCAAGACGAAGCGAAGTAAGATGCGGAAGCACGATGTCTCGGCCCCGGACGTCTAAAGATGGGGCGTGCCCGGGGACTGTGGAGTGAAAGCGGACCAGTTGGACGCACTGGTGGAGGAGCTGTTCAATCGTTGCCGCATCTGCAATCTTCGCGGCCATAAGGTCAAGAAATACAAGGCGTGCCCATGCCTCTAGCTGGATACTCTCTAAGACCAAATGTATCGAATTGGAGGACACGTAGTGCTAGTGTGCTTTGATGGTAAGGGAACGTAGGGACCGCGGTAACGCACGGAAGGCTTGCACGACAACCTGACTTTCAGCGATGGTGTCAGCGTGGTCCGTTAACATGATGATCGGCGACTGGAGTGACTTGAATTGTTGAATATACTTAGACATGGCCACAACATGTAAGCAATCGACGCCAGAAATATCGAGGGACACGATTTGGCGCCATGGAAAATCTAAGGACAGAGCCTGTGGGATAATTTTGTCGTCGCATCCAAGCGTCAGACTACGGGGGTTCTCCGCCGACGACAGTGCTTCGGTCAGGACCATAGGCACGCCTTGATTCCGGGAAGTCCATGTCAAGTAGATGTGGAGCGTTTCAAGGTTCTCGAAAATGTCTGCTGGGAGGTGATCAAACAGGCTTTTGAATTCTACAGTTTTCAACTGTATGTCAAGGTTGTGGACCTGTGGAATGATAACGGCAGCTGAGGTGGCTGAGCCTGAATTTTTTATCTCTAGGGTGGTGCTCGCACAAGGCGGGAGAACATCGTACAGGTGCCGGGAGGGCGCGTCGGCCTTCAGAGTGATATTTTGCCACAGTCAAGAGTCGTTTCGCGAGATACGTCGCCATAGCGAGCACACCTGGCCAAGAACCCATGGGTGTCGGGTATCGAGTGGAATAGGCTGATCGTCAACGTGAAGTGGGTCGGGCTCGCACTCAGCAAAGATCCTGTTGAGCAGTTCGACCGGGTTACGTTTGTGTGGGGCGACGGCGACGCGGAATGTATGGAGATGCTCCTCGATGTGTGCCCCGCGAGCAAGAAGTGGTGCGATTTCCCTGTCTAGCTCGAGAAGAGCTGCTTCATAGTCGTGAAGAAGGACTTTGCTACTCGCGATCTCGTGTGGTAAAAGAGTGATATCGTTTCGAGATCCCGCGTCAGTGGGTACTTTTTCATGGACATCGAGGTGCTTTTTGTCGATTAACATCTGATCGCGTGGTTTGTCTAGCCCTGATTTAGCAATGGCGAGTGTATTTCAATGCATGCTCACCTGAAACTGTGGGTGTCTTGAAGATATTTTTTTTCGACACGGACATGATGCCAACGTGCCATCCTGCAGTATCTTATCTGATTGAGACGGGATGCTCCGATCCTTTCACAGTAACAAAATGAAGGAAAAGACGAGGAGCCGCTGTCGTGCATCCATATGCGTGATCGAACACGGAAGACACATGCGTCGATGGACTTGAAGCCATGGAGCTTGGAGTCCAATAAACACTATGGGCGAAGCTTAAGGTCTTTACAACGTCCTTCTCCGATACCCACCAATGACCGTCAAAAGCATAACCAGTACCCTAGAGAACATTGGATGAGAATGAGATTAATACTAATAGAAGCTGTGACAGCAGACCTGCATGATGTCGCACATCGTCCGGCGGTACTCTGCGCGCCAGGAGAATACAATCATGCGAGCTCTCCGCCTTTCCACCGCATATCCGTCCTCGGTCTCCTTCCTTGTGACGAGCTTACAACCCGTGCCTTTGCTCGCGGATGATGTTTGGTGGGCGGATATGGGAGCTGACTTGCAGGAGCGGGCAGCTGCAGCATGGAGAGTCGATCGAACACCAAAGACAGTCCATGGGTATGAGGTGTGTACACGATAAGAGGCGTCGGGCCGCAACGACCGCCAGAGGTATCGAGCCTAGATTACAATGTATAAGAATCAAACTGTGAGAAGACAGCGCCGACATACTTGCATGATTGCGCAACAAACCCAGTTGCCTCTCTGGAATAGCATGAGGCGCATCCGTCGTCGACGGTGGTTGAAGGGTGGACACCTCCAACCCGTGAGTGATCCGAGGTATAGAGGCCGGCACGACTCCGACTGCCGCTCCTGCATCCGGCCGAGGAAAAGAGCGTACGGAGGGCACTTGATTGAATCGATAAGGGTATAAATTATAATGACATGCGCCGCGGTCCTGAAGGCCTGAAAAACCCACAGTCCCGCTAGTCAGAATGCAGTCAAGAATGAGAAAAAACCACGTACTCTTTGCCCACTCCGTCAAATATTTCCTATTGTCGAACCCCATCTACTTCCGTAGCCCGAATCCCACCACATTGAACTCTAATAAGGAATATCAGAGTAGAACCGGCGAGCACGCGCATGAGAAGGCGCGGAACGTCAAGTGTGAAACGCGATTGTGTAGCCTGCGGTCTCACTGATCAGAGCACGGTCAAAGGCGAGAAAAAGCTGTGTACGTTCTGCAGCTGTCTACTCCGGGACGCACCGTTCTCGACCCATTTCCCTCTTCCAAAGTCCGAGTTGGGCCGAATTGAGCGCTAGTCAGTACTGCGTTCTTGATCCACGAATGTTCACGACTTTCGAAAGAAGTTTCGACTCCGGCTTGAATGTACGCGTGCAGGAGGGATGGCGCCTCCAAGGTGTAGCAAGCTGCGAGGCCATCGTGTCGACGAGTAGAGAAACGACGCAGAATAAAAGACGCGTCGAATCGTTGAACATGTTGCTGTAGCAGTGGTGTCAGAGGGAATCTGTGAGCTCGAGAGACCAAAGCAAAGCAACGTACCTTCCCTAATCGCTTCCCCCCGACCGCTAACGTTGCCGCAAACCGTTGGTACTGATGAGGACGGCGAGCGGTGGAATGACGATTCGGAGCTCAACGGGCTGTCTGTGATTGTTGATAAGTTCTTAAGGAAAATCGAGTCAAGGGAGAACTCACGTCACCTACGCTTAGTTCTCCTCGATGAGACGCGTATATCATGGTCTCCAACTGATTCACGTCGTTAGTCCTCCAACGTAAAGATAACAAGTCGTGCTACGACGAATCTGAACTAAAATCCCCAGGTTTTCTTCCCTGATTCTGCACGTCCACCAGCGGTGAGCCCAGAGTGAGGTCCAAAACAAAGCTTTAGTATTCCAGACTGAGAGAAAAAGGAAAAATGAGGTCCGCGATTATGTGGTGGTTGAAAGGCAATCGTCCAACGTTGTTGATGGCGGTGATCGGATGCTTTTCCACCTGGCTTGTTCACGCCCCCCTCGTCTGGCTGGATCTTCTCTAACACTAAATGCGTCGATTTCGGGGACGGTTTGTGGAGAGTGTATCACCTAATGGTAAAGCAGTGCAGGACTGCGATAACTCGCTGAAGGCTCTTACGACAAGCTGAGTGTCGAATCCGGGTCCGTGCGATGTCAGATATTGGAGACTTCATTCCTTCCCGGGAGTACAGTGAGTGAAGGAGCAATGCGCACGGCGTCAGATATTTATCTGATCAATATCGATGACATGAGCAAATGGGGGCTGCGTGCCACAGTATGGAGTTCACTCACCAAATGTCAAGTGAATACTGCAATTTTGTGCCAGTCTTCGTGTTTCAAGATACAGAATGTGAACGCTAACGTTCAGGCGAGGATTCAAGAATCGATGCTGGAAGATTATGATACGACGCAAGTTGGAAACGAGGCCCTCGCATCGATGACAAGTGCTTTGGAAGCAAATGAAGATCAACAAGCGGTGTGGGTCATGGTGTTGCATCGAAAGCTGAGGCGTACTATTCTAATGTGCCTAGTTTGCCAATGAAGGCCTTGCTGCCAGCGGCAAGGCCATCCACGGACGAACTAAGTCCATCAGAGTGTATCTCCTGCTCACCCATAGCTACCTAAACCTCTACCTCTAGCGCCTCAACCTCTAGCCGCACTGAGGTTCGCAAACGGAAGCTGCAGCAGCTCAAACTACTGCTAGATGCTCCCGCGCGCGACCTCCTACAGTTCAGCAACCACGTTCGCAGTCGAAGGGTGCGCGATCCAGGCAGCCGCATCCATCAGCCGGATTTGCGCAAGCAACGGTGCCCGCGAGATGCTCAGCCCCCGGCCATCGACCGCGCTCCTCGTGCATTATAATTCCATCAAGACACGTCCGGGGTCTAGGACTTGGCATGGAGCTATGCGTACGCGTTGGTCGTCTTGACATCCATGACGGGGTGTCGTCTTGCTCAGGACCCGTTCTTCGTCGAGCGCTTCCTTGATCCCCCTTTTGCCTTCCTCGTCGTCAGGAAGCAGAAATGTCGCAATTTGCCCCCCAAAAAGCTCTGACTCTGGGGCATAGAACTCGCCGCTTTTCCTCTGGCCCAAGGACTTGAAGGAGTCCTCCAGCGGCACTGGCTTTGATGACGCCCCATTGCAGCTGGATGATTACTTTGCGGCCCTTGCCTGGCCCTGCATAAAGCCGTCTGCGGCACTCGACCCAGACGTAGACACCATTGACGGAGAGGGCGCTGGGCTAAGCGCCTACCAGACGCAGCGGTGGCAGATGTGGAGACCAGACCCCAAACGTTGCTAGCACCGCAGACGTCGGGAACTGGGAGTCCGCGTGGAGGGGGGGGGGGGGTACTCTTGAGCGAGAATGAGGACAGAGGTGATCGGGAGCACCGACGGTCCTTGGATGCACCCAAATGGGACGAAGCAGAGTAGCGTAGGGCGGAACAATGAAGACAGAGGGAGGGGTTGTCTTGGGATACGGTATGGAGCGCGTAGGAGAGTAAGTAGCTCCGTGGTGCAAGAGCTGGGTGTACCGTTTGCGCTGGACTTGTCAATTGTCCCTTAACACGGCCGCCCATCTGACGTGTGGTCACCCAAACTAGATGACATACAAACGTAGTCAGCTCTGTGGCCGAGCGCCGCCAAAAATAGTGGAGACGGTATTATGATTGCTCCTAAACCTTGATCGATGATCCTCATCATGTCCATACCGCCCGCCCGTTCAACCTTCATCAAACATGGTATTCGGTACTCTAGTTATTCTGTTAGCGCAGGACACCCAGGAGAGGCAGAATTCAAGCGCTCACCAAACGCGCAGCAGAGTAGAAGCAGAGAAAAGCGCGCATGGACAAAGGGCATATGTGCGACAGGCCTGGTCTGGTGCGAAGAGAAACCGAAGCTAGTAAGTACGGTTGAAGTTTTAAAAAAGACTATCTCTGTACTAGGACTCCTATGCATATATGACGCTGACCTGCGTTCCTGCTCCTCGTGAGCACACTTCACATCCAACTCCCCATCCGTCTTATCGACGTCCCAAGTTCCAACGGCTAGAGAAAGACAGCCAGCTTAAACAAGCTGGATAGTGGAGTGTTCGTTCACACGTGCACGGACATAAGGCACGTATTGAACAAGAGTTTTGGACGCGTCCATGACATCGAAGAGTTGGTGAAGAGCAAGAGTTTCTAAACCCTACATGACTCTTGGTGAAGAGAAATATCGGGCCGACAGGACTGTCGTGTTCAAGCCGCTGCACCTTGCAAGCACCTGTCCAACAAGCCCCGACTACTTGTTGCTGCATTGGCTGCTGGAGCTCGTGTTGAGGCTGCTGGAGGTACTGGTGATCGTGTTACTGCTGGTACGAATGAGGCTCGTGCTCCCACTGGTACTGCTGCTGCTTGTGCGGTTGCTGCTGGTAATGGATTGGTGAATCGTGCTGTGACTGCGACTGCGGCGCGTCCCCCATCGCGCCCAGCAGCGAGTGACAGGGATCGTCAGCGGGACTGGCGTGGACAGCGTCTGCAGCTTCTGGGGCAGATACAACAACTACGCGTGTAGCTGGCGAGCGGGCGGGGTGTTCTTATGCGGGAAGGGACGGGCCGGGGCGGGTATCGACATGAGGGGAGGTGCGGGGGCCGGGGTGTCGCGTGCTGCTGCTGTGGGTGGGTACTGGAGAACCTGGTGCTGCGCGCGTTGCTGGGAGGACGAACAGTGTTGGGATCGAGACGAGGAGTGGTAGTGCCGCGATGGAACGACTGAGGGAGAGCCTGGTCGTCGTGTAGGTGGTCGTGATGAGCCCACGTGCGGAGGTTGTTTGAGTGCAATGGAGAAGAAGTTGTCGCTGCTGTCGCTATCACTCGTGCTACTGAATCTGACCTCGCTGCCTACGTTGACGCTCGTAAGGCTGTCTGAACTCATCCCATCAGAGTAGATGTCGCCTAGGCCTATGCCCGAGCTTGCGATGTCCGCAAAGCCCATGCTGCTCGGCACGGACGCAGGGGAGGACAAAGCGGGAGCTGCATTCGAGGACGAGGGCGCTCTACCCATCGAGCGATCTCCAAACATGCGCTTATTCCTCCGCCGTTTCTCTCCCGCAGCCACGCTCGCCTGCATCTCCTTGGCCTTCTTCTGCTTCTGAAAATCAAATGAGGGCGTTGCATTCCTTGAGTTGGCATTCGAGGGGGACGATGTCCTATGGGTCGGCAAGGTCGGCCAACTCTGGCACGAGCTCATGCGACGGGCTACGGCGGGGGCTACGGCGGGGGCGACATAGAGAAAGGCACCTTCGAGGGTTAAAGTCGGGGGAGTATTCAAGTAGTAAAAGGGAGAGAGGCAAGGTGGTGGCAGAGTTGGGCTGCCAGGGCTGGAGCATAGGTGCGTGCAGCTGTGGCCGGTGGTGGACGTCGAGATGGGGGAAGCGTGCAGGAAAGTCTTAGGCGAATGGTAGGCTGTAGAAGTGTGTCAATTTTTTTTTTTTTCAATAAACACAGTGCCATCCCGTTGAAAGTTGACAGTCAACGTCTGGACCTCCTTGTCCGTGGAACTAGCTCTGTGGAGTGCATCTGCTTAGCGTAAAGTAAAAGAGAGCTGATAGAGACAGGGATCGACTCACTACTGTGCCGATGTGTCGTCGTAGTCGTAGGGATTAAGCCCTAAAACTGTATAGGTTTAAGAGTGCTCAAGACCATCTGCATGGACTAAAAGGAAATTTTGAAGAAAGGAGATGAGACGAATTGTTCACATTGGGCCCGGGAGATTTGTACTAGCCACGAGTGTGAGCAACATCGGCGCGCGTTCTCGAGTCTCCGTGCTCCTCGACTGACGATGAGCACAAGATGTCGTACGCCATGGGCCGTTTCACGCACCCTTCCCGCAGTCGATTATCAACAAATGCAACAAGTTATACTGAGAGCAAGACAGACCACTACACAGAGGACTCGGTGGTTGAACGTTGGACTGCACGATACGCAAGCTACATCACCCTGAGCTATAAACTAACTCCGACGTGATGTGCAAATTCCGCCCGCTGAACAGCAACAAGGCCGTTGGGTTGTGGGATGTTGTATGCCGGGAATAAGAGGGCGAGGTCGGCAACTGCATCACAGAACGGGTAAGCTTGGGGAAACCACTTTTACAAGCTGTGTGCTCACGAGTGAGTGTGCGGAGGTCACCCAGAGTGACGGGGAACGATGCATGGGCAGCAGGTGCGGGGCCGGGGGCAGGGCCGACAAATATGGGAGGGGGGTTCACTAGGGCACCAGGGACAGGAGGGGAAGGGATAGCGGGGACAGCAAGCCTTTGCAATGGAAGACAGATGGGGGTGAGGTGTAGGACATCGTGATTGAGCGTTGCATTTTGATTACGCGCAAGGCTCCACGCAACCCTCCGTGTTTGGGTGAGCGTGGTGTCTGAAGGAGGAGAATGGAAGACTTACTGCTCTTGCAGATCGACCGATGAGTTATAATTCATTATCTTCATCACGTAGAACTCCCATTTATTTTCGTGAATCATGTCGAGCACCCACTGAGGTGTGCCTCCGAGATTGGGGGGAGGGGCGGCTGCGATGGCGTTCAGAGAGCCAGATGCAAGCTGGAGATGTGTGACGGTATTCTGGAGGTGGACGGCGAGCTGTTGGATAGGAACGGCCATGGAGGCTAAGAACAAGTGGCGGAAGCGTCACGTGTCCAGAACCGGCTCCTAAGAATGATGATCATTCATCGCGTACGAGTAGCAAGTTGAGCTATCGCCACGCCAATAGTCTGAAGCAGTCTTCAACCACCCGATATAGTTACGAACGAAAAGGTTACATTTCATGCCGGCGCTATTCTCGCAAGGATGAGTGGCGGATGGGTGATGAACGAGCCAACACATACGTTATGGAAGCGTCCATTTTCATGCGGGCACTGGTTTCGTTTGTGACCTATCTTTTGTACAAGTCTGTCAGCAAGAGCTTGAACTTTATTCATGAATTTTGAGGTCTTCAGCAAGTACAATTATCTGTCCCATATCATATGGGATAGATAATTGTGGGGTATCGAATATGTAAAAGTCCACGGTTACCGGGAGTCGATACAGAAGCCACGAAAGAATATGTAGACGAAGACATATAGAGGCATTTGGAATATAGATGTCATCGAGATTGAGTAAAGCAAAGGAAATAAGGGAAACAGAAGTTGGGCGAAAGAAAGAGGAATCGAATAATAGAAAGCCAAGGACAGGACGGAGAGTAGCAAAAGGAGGAGGCGCGCCGTCATGAGTTCTCAGTAAGGATGCCTCGCACGGCCCCGCTCTGCGTCCGCCCGCCATCGCGCGCCCGCGCGGTGTGCATCCACTGCCCACCCGCGTTCAACCCCCACCGCCCGCAGCGACACCGTAATTATCCGCTCCCTCTGCCTCTGCCTCTCCCTTTCCCGCTCCCTCGGCGAGCTGGGCATCCCTGCCCCACTCCCATCCTCCGCCGACGCAGGGAAGGGGTAGTGCACGCTGGGCACGGGCACCGCACCGCCTTCTTGCTTTTGCTCTTCCCCTTCCCCTTCGATCCCTTCTTCGAGACAGGCGCAGGCGAGGACGGTGTAACGGGGTCGATCCAGTCGTCTCTCCGCACCGATTGCTTCCTACTCTCTGCTCTTCCAGGCTGCGGCTGCACGGTGTGCGCAGCGTTCCACTTTCCAGGTTCGCCCTTTTACATTTTCGTTGTTGTATATGTCAATGTCTATTATGTAGGGAACGCGTGGTGTGAAGACTTTCGGTGTACTCGGACCTCTACGGTGAACGTGGCGAGCGGACGGTTGATGTTGCTTTCATAGTTGATGGGAGCCATCTAGGGTCTCTTCTTCGCACAATACCAGGTTCTCCGCAAGAACGGCCACACAGCGTCAGAAGCCTTAGACG
>JABCKV010000269.1:0-21797 GCA_018282005.1 Asterophora parasitica
AGATCCGTCGGGCACATCCAGGGGCTTCGCCTTCTTGACATTTGAGGATGCGAACGCAGTCAACGCTGTTGTCACGCAGGACCATGTACTTGATGGCAAAGCGGTACGTCGATGCCACACATCACATTTCTTTGTCTCTGCAGTTGATGATGATGCTTGTCAGATTGACCCGAAACGTGCTATACCCCGCGAGGAACATCTAAGAAACACCCGGTATTTCGTTGGAGGGCTCTCTCCCACAACGACGTCAGAGTCTATGAAGGAATTCTTCTCCGCGTACGGAAAGGTCGTAGATGCGACAGTCATGGTGGACCGTGAATCTGGCCGCTCGAAAGGATTTGGATTCGTCACGTATGAGGACGCTAGTAATGCCGACCAGCTCGTAGCCAAAATGGGTCTGATCCTGGATGACAAGCAGGTAGGTGTCATCGTCTGCTTCCTGTCCTCGATGTGTTGCTCAGGCGTACGCCATTCTATAGATTGAAGTCAAGATGGCTCAGCCACGCAGTCAACGCGACCAAGCTCGCGCTGCGGCCGCGTCGGCCGGCGGACGCGGCGACAACTCTGCGTTCCCGAACCAAGCACAGGGCATGGGTAGTGGCAACATCTCCTTCCCGCAGCAGCAACAGCAGCCCAACCAGATGTCAATGATGTTCCAGCGACCGATGGGACAAGTGCCGATGATGAACGCAAACATGCCCATGATGAACATGAACCCGATGGCGATGGCGGCCATGGGGATGGGGATGGGTGGTTTCAACCCCATGGCCGGCATGGGGGGCATGAACATGATGGGCGGCATGGGCATGAACAACATGGCCGGTGGTACAGGCATGAATAACATGGGCAGCATGAACGCCATGTCTGGGATGGGCAATATGGGAGCTATGAGGTTGGGGATGGGCCCGATGGGGATGGGCGCTGGGACAGGGATGGGTGCTGGGACAGGAATGGGGACGGGCGGGATGGGTGGTGTCGGGACGGGAATGATGGGCGCAGGCGGGATGGGAGGGATAGGAGGGATGAATGCGATGGGGATGGGCGGTATGCGCTCGAATATGGGGGGTGTGGTGAATCCTAATTTCGGGAGGATGATGAATGCGGCGGCGGCGGGCCCGGGACCTGCGAGAGTTACTTCTCGGGGCCAACACAGTTTCCACCCATACTCACGGTGATACCTTTTTGTATTTCGACTACCTACTATCGTACTTCTTCCGTTTTTTGAAATGTTACAGTTTCGTCCAACAGTGATAGAATATACATTGCAAGGTAAGTACATGTGGTTGACTCGTCTCGGGAGCCCATGATACGAGTTGATACAATACAGAAGTGTCCCAGTCCTAGTACGTTGTTGTGAAATCCCTAACGGCCTGCAGGCTCATCACGCCCTCGGTTTCGGGCGGAATCTCTGGGGGAGGGATCTGGCTTTTGAAACGGCGGATGGATTCTAACCGTGCCCGCCAGTTTGTCTTCATCTCTACGCGCACTGTATCTCCCTGCGTGTGGGAGAAAACTGACGCAAACCAGTCAGCCAATTGACTGAGTAGTCGGACGAAATGGGGGAGAGTTTCGGCGGAGATGATCTTGAAGTGACCGATGGGCGCAAACTCGGTCATACCAGGCGCACGCTGCACTGTGACCCTAAAGTACTCGTTTTCGTGGATGTTGTTGGAGAAGGCGACGATGGCGCCCAAGGAGTGTGGTTCGATGACTATGTTCACATATTGGAATTGGGTAGCAAGGGTGTCAAATCGATAGGGCTGGCCAGAATCGTTCCAAACGATTCGGACGTAGTCATTGCCTATGTGGCGCTTTTTGTTGTTACATTGTGGGTCGTCCTCGGTCGTGGGCATCATAGTGGCGGTGTGGTAGAGCACTTGTCCAATGTCATCCCAGAAGGCGTATGCGTATTCTCCGTCCTCGTCGGGATCGAGACCGCCCGCGTATACGTCACGTTGGCCCCGGAGATTGATGAGCCTGCCGAGCCCTTCGAGGAAGCGTGTGTACGCAGGTGAGCCGTGGGTGTTACGGAGGATCTCAGCTTCATGGGTTTGGCCAGGGGCAACGTACATGATGCCCACTTTGTGTGTGTCGATGACAGGTATTCTGTCTATGCCGGTCACGAATTTGGAAACGACGGCTGGGTCGGTGATCGTTCGCACATAGGACGGGCTTGTACGCTCAGGGTACGATGATAGTTGAAGTGAGAAGAAAGACGGGTCCACTTTCACGTCTTTCCGGCGCTGAGAGGGGGCAGTTCCGCTCCAGACGTAACCAGTGATGGGGTTAGGATGTGGGGTATCGAGGTTCTCCTCGTCAGGCTTGCCAAAGACTTCTCGGACCTCCGCCTGTCAAACCTTTTCAGATCCAGTCAATAGATGCACGATGAAGAGAAACTAACCTCGCGGCTCTGCAAAGGATCAGACGTGTTGGACTCCTCTCTATCTGGAGACACCGCCGTGGGCGGATTGCGCTCCATCATGAGCATTGCAGGCACCGAAAACAAATCAGGATCAACGTCTCCAGACCCCACGAGCGGCGCATTCTCCGAACGGCACAGGAACTTCGTAAAGCCGGATGGACGTCGGCACAAGACCTCGATCCAGCCGCGTTTTGCGAGGGTGCGGATGGTAATGATTGAGTGTCCAAGGACCCAGGTCTTCTCGCTCACCACTGCATTCATAGACTTTTCGGCCGGAGGGTTCATGACAATGTCGTTGAATACGGAGGGGGCTGGGCGCGGATCCGCACTAGCATATGTGTACCGTGCCAGCCAATCGAAGCAAACCTCGGTGGGGTCATCGATCTGTTCCTTCTCCTCATTCGCGAGAATGAGCAGCCCCGTGATGTAAGGGATGTGCCGTGGGCGGTCAGGGAGCTTGAGAGCTAGGAACCAAACGTAGACGACAGTGTATGAAAGAATGCGCACATGCTGGGATAGGGCCCAGGACCCCGTGGATGTCGAATCAAGACGGTTATAGTGTCCCAAGTATTGAAGAGCGACGCCGAAGACCATTTTGTAGTCGTTCTCCCGAAAGTTGGTGTACAAGGGCGGGAGCGAGCCGACGAGGAAAAGAAAGCCGAGGATGTGTACGGCCATGTTAGTGTTGGACATGATCTGGGAGAGCATTTCCAAGATCCGCGGCAGACATTTGGTCATAGAAGATTGTAATTCGAACGCCGAGAGTGAGAGGGCATGCAGACAGCATTTGATTGTTGAGAATTGGCCAGACAGCCCAGTCTGGAGGACCTCGACGAGAAGATGGCACTGCTTGAGGTCAAAGCATCGACGGTAGCTCACCAGCACCGAAAGTGTGTGATACGCCAGACCTTGTGCATCGCGCGGCTTGATTGACTGATCCTCCAAATGTGCAGCCATTTCCCCAGTCAAGATTCCCGCGCAGGTAATGTTCAGCATCCGCGAGATCGCCTCCCTCGCCTTGGGCCCACAGAACAGATGCTTGTTTGCTAGTTGCACAGGCAGGTGCACTAGAACATACGCAAGTATGTCCCAATTGGTCTCCTTCTCCAAAATTCCGTTAATAGCGTTGAGGAAGAGAGATATGGGCAAGACAAGGAGCTGCTCCGGCGCATTCGGATCGTACGACATAAGCCCCTCGCTCGGGTCGACGTCGGCTACTACGAATGGGAAGCTCTCTGGAATGCGCCACAGCGGCTGCAGCGGCTTGACCACCCTTGTCGTCGGCGGGAGTCCTGTAGTGGTCGCTCTCGAGCGGCTGCGGCTCGCCGTGGTTGTGCGCGAGGGCCCCGCAGTGCTGCCGCGCCCACGAGATAATTGTCGGCCGTGGCGCTCCCTCGGAACGCGAGAATGGGCCTTGCGCAGATCTGCCTGGGCGGACTGCTCGCTGGGGGATAGCTGGTCCTCCAGGGGAGGGGAAGGGGAGACGGTAATGGGCGACCAGACACGCTTGATGAGTGTGGACAGCATCGTAACGTGGGATGGTGTATCGAGTGTCCAGTACACTCTGTGATCACGGTCCGCGCGCAGACGCATGAGGAACTGGAGTGCCGTGAGTCTTGCTCTGGGCGCCTTGCCCTCCACGACGATGGTCATGAGGATGCGATAGATGCGGATGGCGAGGGCAACGTTGGACGGCTCGAGTGCGTACGGCGTAAACGACAATTGTGAGAATATGGAGACGAGAGCGGAGACAGCGAACACGACACGCGAAGTGCGGGAGCTGGTTTCGTTTGAGGCTGGAGGAGACGTGAGAACGGGTTCGTCAGGGACGTCTTCAAGGGCTTGCGGTTGGATCGACTGCGAGCGGGAGGAGTGCCCTGTGGTAAGTGAGGAGATGATGGACATCAAGCCCGTGTCCTTTTCCTTCTCCTTTGCGGGCAGGGGCCCAGGGTGTTCACTTTGCGAGCGCGACATAATTGGCGTTGGGATCGACGAGGGCCCATGTGTCGAAGTCGGTGGCGATGGCGAGTGTGTGTGTGTGTCTATGGTGACGATGGACGCCGTATCACCCAAATCGTCCTCCTCCTCGCCATGATATTCCTCGGACGCCGCAGCCACCAATAAATGAAGGTAGCCGCTCACGGTCTCGTCGTCCTCGCCCATGGCCTCGACAGACCGTAAGACGACCTCGTCCCCCAATATTCTCCACGCCACATCACCCGCACCCTGAACCGTGCCTTCTTCAATTGACCTTTTACAGAACGCAAGCACTAGGTCCGCCAAGGGCTTGCGGTAGCTCTTCATATCGCGCACACTTTCGTACACGCCTACAAGCGCCTCCATGATGGCACGGCGCGTGAGTGGGCGGCGCGCGCTCACCAGGCTGTCGCTGCTCAGGAGAAGATGCCAATTTTCAAGCCAAGAGGGTGAGGTAGGAGAAAGATCGTGCTGCTCGGTCATTACGGGCGGGAGGGAGGCGGTGTCGGCGTCAGTAAGGTTCGTGGCGATGGAGATCAGGACAGTAGACAGTAGCGGAGATGTGGGAGTGGCGTGATCGCGCGAAAGAAGCACCGACAGGCTTCGGAGGAAGGGTGTCGGTGCGGTGGGGGACTGCGAAAGCGGTAGAATATACGGGGTGCCGTCGCGGTTTCTAGGGATAATTTCATTCAGATTAGTTGGATAGAAGAGTGAAAATACACACTTTAGTGGAAGGACGTATTCCACGAGTTGTTCAAGCGTCTCGCCGATGACATACGCCTCCTCCTCGTCCAGCCCGGCGCCTTCGTCCTCGCCTCTCGCATCAAGCTCCTGCCATATATCTTTCAATACTCCAGCGGCCTCCTCAAGGATCTCCTCCTTGCCGTCCCTCACCCTCTCAACCTCACTGCTATCATCACACCCCTCAACATGGAACCCAACCCAAGCCGCTACGCTCTTCGTAAGCAGCTTCCCCAGCCGCCCCGCATCCCAGCCATTTCTGCCAAGGCCCAAGGCGCTCGAGGTGTAGTCTTCCTTCGGCCACGCCCGCTCCATCAGGTCCCGCTCAAGATTCAAGTTCCCCGGGGCACCCGACGGTGAGTACCCCACGGACGATTCGCGTGAGATGTACGCGCGCGCAAGCCGTGTTGCCAAAGCGCGGCGCACGTATTGGCGGAAGGTGCGGTGGGCACCGAGGGAGGTGTTCAGCACACGCTGCAGCGTTTTATGACGGTCCGGTTTTGGTGGTAGAGATGTGGGCGGGAAAAGGTGCTGTTTGAGGATGAGCATGCATGTCGTGCTGTATGGCCCACTGAAGAGCGCATTGAGCGTGTCGGTGATTTTGTCCTCACTCGTAGGCTTGCGTGCGGGATGTGGGAGGACGGAGAGGCGGGGCAGAGGCGAGGAACAGAAGGAGAGCGCACGTAGAAGGAGCGGGAGGATTGAGTCAAGGGAGGCGGGTGATAGGACTTTGATTTGTGAAGAAAGGTGATCCAGGTAGAGGCTGATGGCGATGTCCGCGGGGTGTTTTGCGTACGAGGGAAAATGGGAGCCAATAGAGGGCGCGAGGGAGGCGGAGGGCGAGGGAAGGGAGGAAACGGAGGACTGCTTGCGGCGGTGCGACGACTTGGAGGCAGGCGGGTGTGCTTCGGCCAGGGCCGACGGTCCCACTCGCTCGAGCACTGTATGCTTGGTGAGCAGCACGGAGCGGTCGACAAGGTCGGCGTAAAAGTCGAGAATGGCCGCTAGGTCTTCCTCTGCTATCCTCGCGATGGTTTCAGTATGACTGAGGACGTCGGCCAAGAACTTGGCCAGCACATCGATGCTGCGCTCCCGCTCTGCCCTCTCCCCACGCTCTACCCCGTCCGCCCTGAGCAGTCCCTCGAACGCATTCCGGATCCACGATTTGAGGATCCGCAGAAAGTCAAGCTCGATGCCGACAACGTCAATGCCGTACTTTGTCAGCGCTCGCAGCGCCTTGAAGCGCGGCTCCCACAACTCAGCCCCCCATGAATTGGCGGATCCTAGGAACAAGGAGAAGTAGGTGAGACGATCTCCGGTGGCGAGTGGGGGCGCCTCAAGGTTCTCGCAGTAGGCTGATAGGACGTCATAACCGGCCGCTTGGACGGCCACCGGTGAGTCTGCATTGCAGAGGCACGCGAGAACGGGGTTCAAGACTGCTCTACGTGGGAGAGGGGAGTGCGAGGAGAGAGCACTGGCAAGAGATCGTGCATGAGCGAGACTGGGCACTGCAGGAGGCGTCAGGGTGGTGATCAGGGCGTCGAGGGTTAGCGGTTTTGGTGGTGGTGCTGCTGGAGGCGCCTGGGCTGCGGTTGTCGTCTCTGTTCGCGATCTGCGCCATCCAAACTGAGGGAAACTGGTGGTGTTGGCTCGCGGGCGAGGCTTGCTGTCTGCATCCCGCGACATTCACAGATTCTGGACAGGGTCGGTGGACAGCACGACTGGCAGTGACACTGGCACTAACCTGGCAACGGGCAGCAGGGCTTCAATGTCGTGGGCAGCGGCGAGCAGGCGCCGAGATCGTCGTGGGCACTGACCAAAGAGTCACAATTTCAAATTCTCGACTTAGACATTTGATTTTTCTAATATCTCTACAGTGACCCTTCTTTTGCCAATTCTCGAATCCGTGCAATCGTATGCTCAATGCCACCCCCGATACTCTTGTTCAACTCCTGCGGCGTGGGCAGCGGCTTGCCTTCGAACCCGGGGATGCCGTTAGCAAACGAGAACGTCAGCGTCAGCTCTCCATCCTCGTTGTACGACAAGACGTTCGTGATCCGCATCCCCGTTGCCGGCATATCGAAGTACGCCTGTGAGAATCGTTTATTGTAGCGTTTCTGGCACGCCGAGCTGGAGATGTCCTCACAATGGTGCTTTCGTACAGCTCGATATTCTCAGTCATAGGCTCCCCGTTATGGAATCGCACAGATCGAACGATCTGCTGGCCATATACAAAAGTCAGTGATCAAACCAAATCCTCAGGCATTTCTAAAACGCACCTTGCTGCCATCGTCGCTGATAACCTCGCACGATGTGATAACGGGCACGAATGTTTGCGGATTACGCGCCTTTATCCCAAGACCCGTCCAGACCTGCGCCTCAGTGAGCACAGGCGTTGCTCCGGGGGGATTCACGCGTCTGGTAGCTGCAAAACTGGGTTTAGCTGTCATGTATATGGTTGGAGGTGGTGATATAGCAAGACATTGCGGTGGCAGTCTGTCTTATAAGGAAGAGTCGCGGAGTAGCAATCTCCATGTGTTTGCGTTCCAACGCGGTGACAAGCATCAGCACTGCATGACGTATACATCACGGCATGCTCGAGATTGAAGGTTTAAATACAAAGTAGCACGCTCAACGTCGTTGATATTGCTCTCGGACTGGTCAGTTATTACAACAAGGTATATTGCAATGAAAGGGGGATGCGACCAACGAACAGATAAAACATATCCCGACGAAATGGAAAGTCCAAAAGGTAAGTTACGCGCCACCCGATTATTTCCTGCAGTACCCGTCGCTGTCCCTGATATAGTTGATGCTGCCGTCGGGCTGGCTCTGTCCGCCCTTGTTGATGGCGTCGGACGCGTCATGGCAGGACGAGAACAAAGAGCAGGTGAGCTGGGTGCTTCCTCCCTATCGACAAAAGTCAGTACATCGAAAATAGATGGAAATGGGCCACAAACCTTGCCGTTGACATCATGGTAGGCTGGGTGAGAATGGCGTCAGCTGTGAAGACAACGAATACGAGGAAATAGACGGACTGTTGACGAATTTGCAGTTTTGAACCTCCTTGCACATGGCCTTGCACTCTGTGAAGCGGTGAGAGGCTAGCACAGGGAGGTGGATACAAAAAAACTTACGAGCGACGGTATCAACGAGGCCGAAGGTGAGATAATCCCCGGCCTGTGTGGCGCCCGTAAGGTTCCGGAAGGTCGGGGTGAACCCATCGTTTACGGGAGGCTTCGGGGGAGGCTTGACGGGGCAGTGCAGGAAGTTCAAGGGCAGCAGCCTCAGAATGGCGCAAAGCAACTAACACGGCGAATGGCCGTAGAAATCAGTACCGTACTAGTTGAATCACAAATGAGGTGATAGAAGAAACGTACCCCTTCGAGGCAGGGAAGGTGCGGGTAAAGGTACCCGTGGTCACCAAAGTACCAGCCAGGATTGCCTCTGGGGTGCCAGGGCGGGTAGGGCGCGCCGTAGAAGTTGGCAGCGCTCAGGTCAGAGCCGAGAACGGCGTTGACGTTGACGCTGACAGTGCTGTCGGAATCACTGGTGCTGGCGTCGCGCGCCGTGAAGG
Source organism: Asterophora parasitica (assembly GCA_018282005.1). Lineage (NCBI taxonomy): Eukaryota > Fungi > Basidiomycota > Agaricomycetes > Agaricales > Lyophyllaceae > Asterophora > Asterophora parasitica. The sequence goes on from JABCKV010000269.1 coordinate 8,718, forward strand.
GGGTGCCGGCGACGCCAGAGATGGCGAGAGAGGCGGCGGCGAAGAGGGCGGCGAAACGCATGGTAGATGGTGCAAGAAAATGCAAGGCTTAGAAGAAACCAATGAGTTTGGAAGCTGCTGCTCTGAAAGAAAGCCCCGGTGCTGCTTTTATAGCAGTCCGACGAGCCATAGAGCCTCCTTCGTGTACGAAAGAGCGGGTATTGGCGTTCCGGCCGAGACAGTTTTCGTCAGTTGCGTTCCTTGCACTGTATGTCCATCGGGTCGAGGTTCCTGGGCCGCTTTTTACTTTTGTACATGCGGTCGACTTTTGACAACTGAGCGAAGACATAGTAGACTTTAGTTGATCCGGCGTGTCAAAAGCGCTTGGAAGGGCTCACCAGTGCTTCTTGAGATTTCTTCTAAGTAGTAGAGGCGGCGAGGGACGGTGAGCAGACCCAGAGCAGACAGCCTAGTCTGAGTGCAGTGCGGTATTCGAGAAAGGCGGTTCAAATGGACCCATGTCGACGTCCAGTGAGCAGGACCTGGATAGACGAAGTCACCATTGACATTGTTTCGCAGATCTTGCTGTCTGTCATATCCTGTGTGGTAAGTAGAAGTTCAGCATCAAGTTGATCGTCGAAATCACGTCAGGCGAAAACTCAGAACTTTGCCGTCGCCTCACAAACGCCCTCGACTGATGGTGCCGATGCCGTGGAACGCGAAGATGGATATTCTTTCAGCGCAAGCGCACTGAAGGCTTCGAAAGGGCTTCTCCGTGCCGTTCGCGATGGCTCACGTCGAATCAATGATGTCCGTGTAGAGCATATATTAGACAAGTAGCTGCTGAGGCGAATAATGTAAGGTACGAACGTCAGTCAATCCAGGGGATATGTGGTGAGGCGTCCGCTTTGTGTCCATGATCCTACCGTGAACAGTAGGCGAGCCAGTGGGAGCTGGATGAGGAATTGGTATCAACCAACGACTTCAGACACACGCGCCGGACGTGCCGCTGCCAGCAGGGTGAGTCTCATCCGAGGTCAAGACATTGCTGGGCAGCCAGCTCCAATAAAGCAGTGGCGAGTTGCCGAGGTTGCAGTGCGGTGATACGAAATACCATGCAAGCTTCCAGGATCCAGATAAAGCATATCGACTCCAAGCCAGCCGAGTTGTGCGGTGGCGGCGCGCTTATAGAAAGTCGCCGAGGTGATTGAGGAAAGTCAGGAGCCATTATAGCACAGAAGAAACCAAGAGCTCCGATTTTCCACGTCCACTTAAGTAAGACCTTTCCCTCGATCCTCACTGAATCTGAGGCTCAGAAGTCTGGATCGAAACTGTGCGGTACGACGTTGGTATAGTATAGACACACGCTTCAGCCCAGCTTCAGCCAAGCTCAAAATCAAGGACGATATAGAGTTACGTTTGACCGGCCCGGGTTGGCATAAACCTGTGCTGCGGCGCCGTGACCGACCTGGAGAAGCATCGTAATGGAGCGTAGTGCCCGCATTCGTGGCGCAACACGAATTGTCTCAGCTCCAAAGAATTCAAGGAGTTGTTTGCGTTTACTGAATCGTCAGCGTAGATTTCGGGGAATGCAGCGGCCTGTGCCCAGTATATCGAGAAGAACCACAATGACAATTCGAGGAATGATAGAACAACATACTTAACGTACATAGGAGAGCAAGCGATGTCCAGATGTTGAACAGATGCGACACATTCCCCGCCGATGGCAATTTGAATTTCGGAGGCTTTTGCCTCCAGCCAAACTCACCTGCCCTAAACTCAGCCACGGATTTGTCAGCTGTACAGGACCACTCGTCAGTTTCCCACCGTCAGTCAGCGTTTGCCGGCATATCATAACCAAGGTGAGTTCGTCGTTCCATAAATCCGCTCGCCCGCTCACGCTCCCCAGCCAAGATGCAAATCTTCGTCAAGACCCTCACGGGGAAGACGATCACCCTCGAGGTGGAGTCTTCTGACACCATCGACAACGTCAAAGCCAAAATCCAGGACAAGGAAGGGTGCGTCGTGTTGCGTTTACTGGGATAGATGGAATTGGGAGGCTAATCGGATTGTCAATGAATAGTATTCCCCCCGACCAGCAGCGCCTGATCTTCGCTGGAAAGCAGCTCGAGGATGGCCGCACTCTCAGCGACTACAACATCCAGAAGGAGTCGACACTTCACTTGGTTCTCCGGTACGTGTGCTCTGCATTTTTTGCGCGGATGAGATCCTGAACTTGATTGGTGGCTCTTAGTCTCCGTGGTGGCATCATCGAGCCCTCGCTGAAGGTTTTGGCCTCGAAATACAACTGCGACAAGCAGATCTGCCGAAAATGCTATGCCCGCCTCCCCCCTCGTGCGACCAACTGCAGGAAGAGGTCATGTGGCCACTCCTCGCAGCTCCGCCCGTAAGTTCGCTTCCGCTATTCACATGTTGCCCATTGTCTCTGATCATTATGCGGCTAACAGCAAGAAGAAGCTGAAGTAGTCCGTACGCACTATGGGCACTGCTTTGGGCGTATCCTGGCGGGGATTACAGATGGAGTACGTCGGGACGCATCTACTCTACGCACGCACCCATGTATTTCTTCGACGTCTTCATTATGCAACACACATAAAGCATATGATGCTGAGTCCCCGAGTCCCCGCGAAATTCGTCATGGTCCGATGCCAGGTTTGCTCTGCAACTGAAATGGAAGACCCTTTCTGCAGTGCGACTGCAACTTCTGATTCAATTTCAAGACTCAAGCCCTCCATGGAATGGAATAAACTTGAAGCTCTCCATTGCATTTCCTCGAATCACGTGCTATTCTCGGCGTGAGCTTGGCCTTAGGCCGCGGACCACCAACTTGTACTTATCGCCCTTGAAGCTTCACGACTATATACCCTCTCAGATACCCGCCATGCATTCAGATGCATTCGACGTGATACCCTACGACGTACGTTTGCTTTCTTCCCTGCGATCATGCACAGTTTCCCCGCTGCCCCTCAAATGACGTAGGGAAGGTTGGTGAAGGGCCAGCGTTGTGCTAGATCACCTATGTACGAACGAAGGCTGAGCTTTTTATCAGGATATCAAAGGAGACTGGAAGAAACTGGGCGCTGGGTCGTTTGGTAACGTCTATAAAGGTCCGTTCAACCAATTTCATCTGTTCGCGATCCGCTGAACGCTTAATATAGGCGTCTACCTCGGAATCGACGTAGCTATCAAGGAGGTACTCCCGTCAGGAGACTACGATGTCGCGAAGTACTTCGAGCGGGAGTGGCGGCTAATGAAGGAGTGCAGACATCCAAACATCTGTCTCTTCATTGGCCTGAGCCGCGCCCCTGATCCAGACGGCCGTATCTTCATCGTTTCCGAGTTCATCGACAATGGCAATGTGCGCATGTATATTCACGACAAATCCAAACCCTTCCCGTGGCGCCTGCGCGTGTCTTTCGCCACCGACGTTGCCCGCGCACTGGCGTACCTACATGCTCGGAAATGTATCCATCGCGATCTCAAAGGCGAAAATCTCTTGGTTACTGCGAATGGTCGCCTCAAGATCACGGACTTTGGATTTGCCAGGATCGCTGCGAGGAACGAAGAAGAGTCGAAACGCTTGACGTTCTGCGGCACCGACTCATACATGTCTCCTGAGATCCTGCTTGGCGATGAGTTCGATCTCCCCACAGACATCTTCTCCTTGGGTATCATCTTCTGTGAGATTGCGGCTAGGAAACTCGCCGACGACACCCATTTCAAACGCTATCCCCCGACATTTGGTTTCGATTTAGATGAGCTGCGTCTAATGGCTGCTCCTGATTGCCCCCCTGACTTCCTCGACCTTTGCATTGCGTGTCTCTCGACGTCCCCTTCGGCACGACCCACGACTCGTGAGATCCTCGAACGCCTACGCGTCATCGAAGCTGAGGTTCACGCGCGTCCAGACGAAGGCGAAGACTCGCATGTCGGCAGCATCAAGTTTTTGACGGGCAGTAAGCGACCTGGTGCTGGGCTGAGAATTCCTAGCTTCGGAATGGGAATCGGAAAGGACATTCGGATGAATGGGGTGGCTTCTGATACAGACGAGAGTGACGATGAAGAACTCATGGAGGCCGTCGAGGGCTTATCGAGGATCGGCGTCAAAGACCATTCGAGTAGCATCCCAGGTGGTAAGTCCAGCGTTACTCTCGCTTCCCACCACAGAGAAGTTTGAACTGGATTTCGCAGATCATCAACCCCTGGAGGCTACGGAAGTTTCGGAATATAGCACCAGTGTCATTCGCTCTCACCCTCGACAGGGCACATCCACTCAGGTCCCTTCTCTTTCCTCCATCTTGACCATCCGTCCCGGCGAATCCAGCATGACCCCTAACCAAAACGCCACCGCCCCTACATCACCCTCTCCCGCAGTTCCTAGATCACCACCTCCAATGCGGCCACTACCTGAATCACCTGAGCAACCCGCACCCATAGACCCGCTTGGGGAGGCCTCGGTATTTTCTATTGCATCGCTCGACTCGTATCACACCGCGCCCGGCTCTTCGTTTATTTCCAGCGCTCTCGCCACGGAGGGAGGATCCACGATCCGTTCACTGCAGGGCAATTACTCTGCGCCGCTGGTCCACCGTTTCACTCTCCTCAAGCCCGGAGCCAAGCCGAAGCGTAACAGCGGCAGTGGGTCGGTGTCGCCTAATGGCGATGTGCAGGTGGCGGCAGGTTGGAACCCGCTGGATTTATTCTTCCCGAGCGGGCTGTTGGTGAACAAATGCGATGTGTGTGCCAAGCGGCTGGGGTGGAAGCCTGTGCTGGACTGCGATGATTGTGGGCTGAGGTCGGTCATGAATTTTCGATGAGCATCTTTTCGCCACGCTTACCATGTAATATTGCAGGTGCCATGTTAAGTGTGGTGAAATTGCCCCTACGGACTGTGGGATCCGCCCTGTTAGTGTTAGGCCTGATTTGAATGCCGTCTCGCCACTCTCGCGAGTTAAGCAAAGCTAGCTTGGCGGTCAAAACGAAATAGGCGAGAAACTGAGTGCATCTTTATACCGTGACGACCTTTACGACTCCAGCATGATTTTTTGACCTTCTCAACAACCAGTAATGCATTGTATCCGATACATCCTCCCGCACCTCTTAATGTTAATTATATCAAACACGAACAATAGTGTAGCCTGTCACCGAGCCAATATACGTCTGTATTTCGCGTGATTTTGCACATGGCATAAAATATACATTGGCCAATACATAGGGTATAACGAGAGGGTATAAGTAGTAGATCAGTCCGCAAAGTCTTCGGGATGCAGTTGTATCCAATTGATGAACCCCGTAGACCTACGACAACCTGAGCATGATAGTGGATTTGTGGCGATGATAACTTACCATCCAATCTTATATGTCCACCCACGCTGAAGATCAGGTCGGGGAGCACCGGGTGGAACGGCCACGGGGCTATGCGACCAATATGGATCGAACCTATGACTCGGAGACGTCATGAGATACATGACAGCTGGGAGAGTGGGCTGCTGAGGCAATATGTGCATAGGGTGGCGGTTTGCAACATGGCTGTGAAACCCAGGACGAGTGTGACCTTGGCCGAAAGGCTGGTGTCCTCCGATTTGTTGGTGGAATACGGGAGGGAGCGCTGGGGCGCGGAAATCTTTGATGTAGAAGTCCTGGCTCGTCCCAGCGCGGGTGACTGTACGAGAAGTTGGAGAGCGTGTATACTGGAAGAATATTTGACGTACTTAGCATAAGGTCTTCGGGCTTGACATTGTGCTTCGCGGCGAGATCCTTCCCCTGGAGCAGCAGAAATCGCCAGGCGTTCGCTACGCGCGTGACGGCAGTCGAATGTACCACCATGCAGTCGATTTGAGCATTTGGAGGTACTGCGACAGTCCAACTATATAGAAAAACACAGGCATGAGTATGTCGTCGGAAGAAAGCCTCTAGAAACGAGAAACGCGCATGCACATACCACGTTGCACCCCCCGGAAGGGGATACGGCGCCATCTCCACCCGGCGTACAGGAAAGTGGTTCCAGCACCACTGGTCTCCCCGTTCGTGGTGTTCGATATCGAGGTTGCTCGTCAGTCCCTCCGCAAGGACGTTCCCGAGCGTGATAAACTCCGCGAAGGTCTTCGCGCCCGCGGGCATAAACCCCAAGTCCCCGACGGAGAACTTGTGCGAGGGGACAGAGGCGTTTTCGTGCCATGCGTGGTCGTGTGTTGAGGCTGCGATGTTGGATAGTCGGAGTTGGCGTAGGTCGAGCTTGGGTCGTGTTGGCGTTGGTTGGAAGTCGTCCTCGTCGTCGTCATCGGAGGAGGAAGACGAGAGGAGGGCTTTGACGCGCGGGGAGAGGGTTATGGGCGCGTTATCGGCTGGGAGGAGACCCTTCGTGAGCGTTACGAGGTGGCTTATCCGCCGACTGTTGTCCCCGTCTTCTTCCACGTCATCGTCCCGTTTGTACTGGATCACGCCTCCGTTCGGTAACATCTGCGTGTACATCGAATGGGTCAGTCAGGTTGAATGGACACGCGGAATAAGAAACAAGAAACATACGCCCATGATCACCATCCGCAGGCTCGCGGTTAACCCGTAGTTTCGCGCTGTGACCCAGCCGTCTTTCGGAGGAGGGAGACCCATGATGACGGTGTTGGAGCCGTCGACTCTGAAGGAGGCGCCCTGTTGAGAGGGGAATTGCAAGTCAGGGAATGCGTGGAGCAGAAGAATAATGAGTGCGACGAACGCCCACGAAATCCTGCGCTTGGGAATCAGTGAGATTGCGCTGGCGCTGGATGTAGGTTGTGGCGTCCTGTAGGTACCACGAATCATCAATGAGACACGGTTGGAAGTGAATGAAGGGGTGGTTACCACGACGTCTTGATACTGAGAATAAGACGGGAGTCAGGGCTACTGCATATACCTACAGCAGGCGGATGGGCCACGTACAAAGTGGAGTATGAGGTCGGCACAGGCGGCTAGGCCGTCCGTTTTCAGGACGTCGAGCAGGCGCGCTTGTGGGGAGCGTGTTTGGACTGTGCAATGGATGTGTGTGAGATTGTGATGGCTTAGGGTGGAAGAAAAGATGCGTACTGTTAGATAGAAGGATGAAGGGCGTTGGAGCACCGTCTTCTGAGAATCCGACTAGTTGCGGGAAGTTTGGGTGGCTGGGAAACGCTCGACCTCGGTATTCTTGGCATTAAAAGTTGGGAATGGATGGAACTGCTTACTAGACGTCCTGCAGGAGTTTGACGTCCCGAATCCAAGCCTACGGGACATAAAGAAAGAGTCTGAGGTAGGGAGGAGGACGCACGCACCCTGGTAGCGACTTCAGTGGGCCCCTCGTACCGCTTGATCAGGCTGGGGCGCCCATCGACGTCCCCGACACTCGCGCCCGCCCACCACCCGTCCTTGAGCCGGGATCTGCTTCGCAAGCGGACGTCGGATTGGTGGTACCGCCGGAACTGCTAAGCGCGTCAACGAGGGGAATGGGAAGACGAAAGGGGATACGTACGCCCCGAGAATCGAGTACCGATGACGAGACGATCTCGTCATCCACCATTGCGGATGACGAAGAGGTCTCGGTAGCGCTTTCGCTCACGAGGGTGGAAGGCGCGTGTAGGGAGGTGGGGGAGACCACGAGCTGTGAGGTGCTCGAGCTTGAGGCTGTGCTTGGGGTGGCGGCGTACGGCGGGGGCGGGAGCACCAATTTCGTCGGGGGTTTAGAGTCAGACATGGACTCGGGCGATTCAAGAGGTTTGTGGGAGGCGACGGCGTAGTGGATGTCGATCAAGGTTGTAATCTGCGTCGTGCAAATTTGGTAAGTAAGGCCCGGGATGGAGGTGGTTGGATGGAGTGAGGGAGGGAGGGAGTGTCCACCTGAAACGACTGCGCCGCATCCTCAAGCTGCCCTGAATAATCTCCAAGCGCGGTCTCGATCGACGCCTTTTTCAGGAATCGGTGCCCCCACGACGCGTCTGTCAGCATCGTGAGGAACGAGTGGATCGAGGTGAGCGTGCTGGATGCGTCAGACATCAGTTTATGATTTCAAGTCTTCCGCAGTAAGTTCGAATAGGTATTAGGAAGGAAAGGGAGGGGAAGACAGGAAAGGAGGGAGAGGGAGAATCGAACGCACAGCTGGAACCGCTCGAGATTGCGCGTGAGAGTAGGAGGCGCGGTGTCCCACCGCCCAGCCATTTGGTCGTTGATGTCGAGGAGGATGCGGGCGCATCGCCGGACCAGCCTTCATTCATGTAAGTACATCATAGGAGCAATTGTACGCGTCGGAAGGGGGACTTACCGGAGGCATGATTCCTTGTTCGTCTTTATACAATGACAGTGGCATCAGTGCTTGCTGGAATTAGAAATGAAGGACGGGAGTGCGTTGACCTGTACACCCTGCATGAATTCTTGATTGAGATTGCGATGAACGGGTATGAATGTGCAAGACTCACCTGGACGGTCTCAAGGATGAGCACAACGACGGACACAGCGGCCATTGCGGGCGGAAAGAAGGACATGGAGGAGAGCTCGCGGACGAGTGAAGACGCGGAGAGGGCGAGGTCGAGGATGTCTTGGGAGTTTATGCGTGAGGCGCTCTTGATCTTTTTGAACCTCAGAGGCATTGCTGGTGCCAGCGACGGCGAATGCTGAGCGCTGGGCTCGCGGGATCCAGAGGCAGCCGCAAGATTTCAAGTTACCAGAGATCTTGACAAGGACATGGTCGTCGGAGTCGAAAGTCTGTAATCCCCCGTAACGCCGACGCCGTCTCGCCTCTCTTGCCACTCAGCATATCGAATCCAGCATTCAAATCATGCAGATGGAACAGTGAGTTCACTGATCTTGTTATAGCCACTCAACTTCGAGCTAACATATACACAGGTTCAAAAAGATCAATATACAGGGTAAGCCCCACTTCGAATGACGCCCAATGCCCTGATATTGACGATGCCCCCAGTCGTCATGGCCATAAACATCCCGTCCATTTTCTTCCGCCGACCAAGGTGCTATGCGTCAATCACTCTCGGATCAGGCCCAGCACAGGAAACCGCGGTTGTGAAAGGCGCCAACCCAGCCTGGACCAAGACGTTCATATTGTACGTTTTTCCTCGCCGGATCCGATGTCGATCAAGTGTCGATTGTGATTCCTCCCCTCTTCCATCTAGTGAGGCGGCCCCTTCGTCGACCTTTTCCATCAACATCGTGCAGAAATCTAGCATATTTGGAAGGAATGTCATTGCGAAGTTGGAGGATCTGGTGATCCCTTCGGCGTGTTTCGAGCAGGAAATCAGTGTGTTATTTCTGCTTGTTCCTTGTGTGTATACTAATGTTGGCTCAGCTACGATACACGACGTCCGGTCGTCCATGAAGGTCGTTGTCAAATGGTCACCGGCCGTGGTCACCGGCAAAGTCCCCCGTGCACCGTGGACGCTGCTCAATTGCCAACTGAAGTTGATGCCAATACATCTGTACAACTACCAGCGACATCCGCCGCAGCTGTGACAGTCCCTACGCCCACCATCAAGGAGGTTCAAGACATCTCGAGGAAGTGGACCCCAGCGGACTCGCGCTCGTCCGACCGCCTTGCCACCGTCTTGGGCTATGTCAGTGTCCTGGTCAAAATTGGCGACAAATTCGCGGAGGTGCATAGCAAATACTTTATATTTTTCCGCTTCGCTAAACCTGTTTCTAGGTCCATCCGATTGCGAAGGCCGCATGGACAGTAATAAAGGCTTCCCATGAGGTTATACCGATCGACCCCTCTGTCTCGACGCACGCTGACGCCCTTGCCCAGATCTTCGAAGCTCAACTTGAGCGGGAGGCAAAGGTTCGAGAGCTTTGGGATATCATCATCGATACCCTCGACTTTATGGAGGAAGCTGAGCCTCTAAAGAAAATGCAAGGGCTGGAAACGACAATACAGGCTATTATGTCACAGCTTTATGACTGTGCCCTGCATTTGAAGGACTATGAACAGAAGGGCTTTTTTGGTGCGCAGTGTTCCATTATCTCCATAGATGACCATTGACACAAGGCTCTTGCACAGTAAAAGTCGCCGGGGGTGCACTGAGCACAGCAGCAGATGACACTTTGACCGGGTTTGTGGATTCCTTCACTGCTATTAAACTAAAGCTCCATCAGCGTGTGTCCGTCGAGAACTGGAAGGGCATTGTCCACCTCCACCGACAAAGTAACTTTTCACTATTTATACATGAAGGCCATATCTGACACTCAAGTAGGTGACATTGACACATTGGAGAAAATTCCTGGGGCCAAGATTCAGTCCAAATGGACTTCTGAGAGTGAAATCATCTGCCTACCTGCAACTCGGGAGCAGCTTCTAAGTGATATCTTTGATTGGATTCTTACTGGCTCTGAGACACTCTACTGGCTATCTGGCGCTGCTGGGACAGGAAAATCTAGTGTTGCTAACAGTGTTGCTAGCCAGTGCAAATTGCTAGGGCATCTTGGTGCATTTTTTGAGTTTCGTCAAGATGAAATCTCTCTTGAGTCTCCGTATCACCTCTTTGGAAATCTGGCATATCAGATTGCATTTTTCAACGATGCTCTATGTAAGGCTATTGTAGCAGAGTACCAGAATTTTCCGGCTCAATCTAGGATCGATGATTTGCTCCAGTTGCTCCTTCTCAAGCCTTTGCAGATCACAACTCTATCCCGGTCACTTGTCATTATCATTGATGGTCTTGATGAGTGTGTAATTTCTGGAAAACAAGGTCATGATGCTATAGTCAACATTCTTGGAAAGGTTTTGAAATCTTTGCCAAAAAATGTGAAAATCCTTGTTACTTCATGCCATAAATGCACTCTGGATCAGTTGAATGAGACCTCCATGGGCCTACAACAGGACTTGACTTCCATTGATCACACGGAAAAGGACATTGAGCTCTACATCAATTTTAGACTGGCAGATATTGCTGCTAAGAAAAATCTGGGAAAATGGAAAGCTGTGACTAATGGACTTGTGGAGCAGGCAGACAATCTGTTCATCTGGGCTGCTGTAGCTTGCAATTTGGTTCAGAAAAGTGATGCACCACAGGGGGAGCTACAAATGCTATCCCATGGCCAGCAAGCCACTGATGGGCCAGACCGGCTAGAAAAGCTATATCTTGATGTTTTTGTGAAAAGTATTAAGGAGAAAGAAACAAAAATCCAGAAAAATACCCTCATCTATGTTCTGCAAGCAATTGCCACCTTGAAAACACCTTTGACACTAGAGGCTCTCAGTGAATTGCTAATGCATAAAGCCTGTTTTGAGTTGGTTGATAAAAATCAAGTTCAACTGGAGGACTATGAAGGAGTGATCAGTTCTTTAATGCCAATACTCAAAGTAGAAAAAAGTTCTGTGATCAGGCTTCTCCATAAATCAGTCTACAACTTTTTACTCAATGCTCAGAGTCCTGTCCAAATTGACATGAGAATCTCAAACACAATTCTAGCCCTGCAATGCATTCTGCTGATGAATTCAAACTTTCAAGAGCACATTTGTGATTTTTCTAGTCCAATGTCACAGACATGTGATGCTGAATGGACAGAACATGCTCAGGACAACATATCAGAAGCTCTGAGATATGCATGCTTAAACTTTGAACAACACTTGGTGATTGAAGCAAAACTTGAGAATGTAAATCAGGAATTATCAATATTTTTCCAAAATAGCATACTTTGCTGGATTGAAATTATAATGCTGTTGAAAAAGAGAGTAGATGCTGAAAGGATAATGCTAAATGTAGCCAAATATGCACAGGTATGATGATATCTATTATCATACTGGACAAAAACTAAACTCCTGTACAGGCACAAGTCTTGCTAATCACAGATGCAGCAGAGCTGTTACAGCAAGATCTCTTAGTATCAAAGAAATGGCTACAGATGCAGCAGAGCTGTTACAGCACTATGGAAAGGCACTTCTTGCAAGACCAGGGCAACTCTACTATTCAATTTTGTTACAATTCAAGTTTACACTATAGCAGCAACTTGTGGAGAACATCCATGATGCATACATGTTCTGATTACTTACATGTTTCTTTCATTTCATATCTACATATATATATTGACAAGGACTCAAACTATACCCTCAGTCACTTATATCGGGACTGAGGGTAAGTTCTCTCTACATATCTATCTAATCTACATACTGACATACTGTAGTTGATATCTCTTCCTTTTCTTAGATACGACAAATAAAGTCACTTATATCAGGACTGAGGTTGATATCTCTTCCTTTTCTTAGTCTGACAGGTCAAATTATAATAGGTTATGGGCCTAAGCTGTCTACTTTAAACAGCTTCTCAAAACTGACCTTGTTAGCAGCAAATCCAATATCATTGGGCCCTTTGTCCCACACCATTGGGCTCTTTGTCCCATCATTACCTGAATTGGACCATGTGCCCAGAAATCTAATCTATATTGCACATTCACATCAACTTTGACAACCAATTCCTTTACACCCCAACTGAATATCCATCAATACTATATCCTCGATCCAAGCCCTTCCTCTTTGACACCAATTCCCATCTGATAGACCCAAACTCGATCTCACTGGTAGTAACTGGAGTACTTGGAGTCTAAATCTGCAAGTGGGACTGCATGCAAACCTATTGCTATACTATGTTTTTGACCCAATCATACCAAAACCAGATGCTTCTGCTGACCTGATTGGCAATGCTAACTGGGTTCAAAACAATTCTACGGTGATTCTGTACATCAAAACTGTGGTACAGGAAGCTGATCTCCAGACTTGAGAGATGACAAAGGGAGCAAAGGCATGCTATGATGACCTGAAGGAGCATGCACAATGCAGCAGGCCAATTTGTCAGATCAGGATCCTACAGGATGCACTGAGGACATACTGTTCTTCATCTGAACTGCTTGGAACCATGGCAAAGATGATCAATGCACTTGTGGACCATGCATTTTGTTATAGAATGACCACTTTTACTATATATTATTTATTCACTTTACTTTTACTTTACTTTATTTTCAATTCCGCTTTTCTCATGCTTATGTAAGTCACATGACTTTCATCTTATCTTGATTAGATAACATTAGTCATACTGCATGACATAGCATTACATAGCATGACATCATTACTGC